>JBBIGC010000018.1:2443045-2457533 GCA_037576955.1 Lepidarchus adonis | reverse complement strand
TTTAAAAGTTTAGTTTTAGTGTGTTCAATAAATGTTTATCCTGTTCGGCCCGTGACCTAAAGTGTGTTTTGGATTTTAGCCCCCTGTGCAATTGAGTTTGACACCCCTGGTCTAATGGGTATAGAAAGGTTCTGGAAATGGTCTGGTATATGAATATAAGCTTATATACTAAATGGCAAAAGGGGACGTAAGGTGTGAGGACCTTTAACACTTTAGCATAATGAGTGATGTACACTGCAAACATGTAAATATTTCTAAAAAAGTGACATCACAAAATGATGAATTCGGTACATGCTTTTATATAAGGATTTTATGGACCAAAGTGTGAACTTTGCCATTTAAACTAATAATATTTACACAGTACATCAAACCTTTGAAAAAAATCAAGGTACATTAGGTTTAGAGTGATAAGTGCCCTTTAATGTGGTGATCTAAGAATTAGTAGTATGGAACATATTTGTATACCTACCATTCCCACAAGTCTTAGTGCAGTGTCCAATCACAGGGCTCCACACGTACACTGGACTCATTCTGGAACGGGGGACAGGAGGAAGTGACCCACTATAGTCCTGGTGCAAGACAAATGAGTCCATCAGAACCGTACTGTAGATTTACTCTAGATGTGCAGTGCAAGTTTAATGAAATCATTTCATTTGAAAAACTTTGTAGATTTTGTTCTGTTTTACCTCTTTTTGTTTCTCCCAACCAATAGGGCAGACGTCCACCACACAGGGCACATGTTCAGAGGGTTTGGGTTGTGGGCAAACACTGATGTCCACCTCTAAATCCACTCCATGGTGGGAGCGAACACAAGACACTGCTCTGTGAGCTTCACCAGGACCACACACAGCTGAACACTCACCAGGCTCTGAGACTTGCCATCTACAACACGCAAACCAACACACATGTGCATGAATACATCGTTTGATTCCTGTCGTTTATAGTTTTAACTTCAAATTAACGTTTTCACTGCAAAAAAATTATTTTAACATATTTGAAACACTTTACCCTCTTTAAAACAGTTCCTACAAAAAGATGATTATATCACAACAAATTAAAACAGACATTTTATAGTAAAAAATGTTATTACACCTTGACATTGATCAGCATGGAATCATTGATTCAGCTCTGAACTCATATCAAAGTGACTGAAAACAATGTGAAGCCATACATCCAAAGTGGAAAGTGGACCTTTATGCAGGATTATGATCCTAAGCACAATAATAAACTAAAACAGACGATTTTCAGCACAGTTATATCTAATACATCTCATTCAAGACTGTTCATCTATTGTACACTTATTTTAAACATTTTGACCTGTTGTTTAAGTGTATTGTGAATTTGTCTTGTTTCAAGCCTATAGTTATGTCACGTGCTTCATTAAATAACAAGACGATAATGATGTACATTCATTTCTTAGAAAACACTAAACATGAATATTTCAGATGCTTGGTGGACGCAGTGGTCAGACAGTTACCTGGCAGGGCAGAGGTGAGTGTTGCAGGTTTCTGTTGCAGGAGGTTTGGTAAGAAGGCATTCAGAATCTGGCAGCACAACAGTTTCTCTCCCCTGCTTCTGCATGCAGGTCACAGAGCGCGCTCGCTCGCCAAAACCACAGGGGGAACCGCACGGACCAAATTCACCTACTACCCAACTGCGAAGAAGCACAGGCGCTCATGAGCGGCGTCGGCTGTTGAATAAAGCTGCCTTTCCTCTTCACTTGCCTTGATATTGACTGATCTGCTGGTCAGGCGCTCTACCAATATGTTTAGTGAGGCCATGAGCTTCTGATCAGACAAAACGGAGATAAGAAGGTAGGAACGGAAGCTTGTTCAACTTTCCCAAAATCCATATTTGTGGTTTAAATTTTTTACCATTTTTTTTAGTTATGCTAATGAGTGCAATTAGTTTGTTCACATTTATAATACACATATATTCATACATATATTTATAATAAATAGTATTTGCATATTAATTTATATGTACAAAAAATACTTATATACACTTTTATATATTTGTTAACATTTATCTTATATGCATAAATATAAATCCATATTACATATTCATATTGATTGTATATTATTGTATTACATTTGTCCACAGTCTGAGCTGTTTTTGTGGCATGAGAAGAACTATACAATATTAGATAGGTGGTCCTAATCTTACGGCTGATAACTTGCCTGCCTTTTCCTGCAGTCAGCTGGGAATAGATTCCCCATGATCAGATAAAGAATGAATGAATGTTTAATTCCAACACATATTTCAACCAGACAGACGTTTTATTCAGTTATTGTAAACACATGCTCAGGTGAGATGACTGTACCTGGGTGGGCAGTCAGGTAGGTAGCATGGCTGTAGTATAGCTGGGCTTGGGGCACTTGAGCCACAGAGCTGCTCCTCCAAATGTTCCTGGGTGTTCATATCAACACACTCCTGACTAACCCTCTGGATTCCTAAGGACCAGAGAGCAACCGTAATCCAGTCAGTGAGAAAACTCTCTTTACTGTTAAGTGCTTTTGAAAATACACATATATATAGTGGGTTCAGAAAGTGTCCAGACCCCCTTCAGTTTTATTTTTTCCCCATGTTGTAGCCTGATGCTAAAATTGTTTAAATTCTACAATTTTGTACAATTGTTAAAGAGGGAAAAAGAAATATCAGATTTACACAAGTATTCAGACCCGTAGTATTTTGCACACGGTTGAAGCACTTTAGGGAGAAATTGATGCTAAGTTTTGCACAGGGGACTTTCTGTCATTTTTTTTTGCCAGTCTTTTCAAGCTCACTCAGGTTTGATGGTGACCCTCGGTGGATGGCCATTTTCAGGTATCTCCAGAGATGTCGACGTGGCTGTGACATTGATCAAATTGTCTCTAACTCTTGTGTTGTCTTCACTGTGTGCTTTGGGTCATTGTTATGTTAAAAGATAAACCTTTAGACCAGCCTGAGCACTGCGGAACAGGTTATCATTGAGGATAACCCTGACCAGGCTCCCAGGTCCCTGCTGCTGAAAAACACCCCACAGAATAATGCTGCCACCACCATGCTTCACTGTTGGGATAGTATTGGGCAGGTGATGATTGGTGCCTGGTTTCCTCCAGACATAACATGTAGAATTGAGGCTAGACCAGAGAATCTTGTTGCTTACAGTCTGAGAGTTCTTGGTGACCTCTCTAGCTAAGGCCCTTCCCCATCGGTTGCTCAGTTTGTCCGGGTGAGCAACTGTTGAAAGAGTTTTGTTGTGCCAGACATCTTTCATTTCAAACCTATGGAAGCCACTGTGCTGCTGGTAACCTTTAGTACGGGAGACATTTTTGAAGCTTTGCAACAATGCTGTCTCTGAGCTCTACAGGCAGTTTCTTTGACCTCATGGCTTGATTTTTGCTCAGATATGCATTGTCAACTCTTTTTTATAAATCATGTCCAATCAATTGAATTTACCACAGATGAACTGAGAAACAAGAGGCACCCAAACTATATTTCAGGTGTTCTTAAATACGAGCTCTGAATACTCATGTAAATGTGATTTTTCTGATGTTTTTTTTTTTATAATTAATGTACAAAACTCTGTTTTGATTTTGTCATTATGAGGTACTGAATGTTGATTAATGATAATTGTCTAACTGAATGTGCCACAAGTCATTAGCATCAAAACCCCCTCAGTGGCATTTTCATGAGCTTTAAAATAGTTTTTGGAAAAATTGGAATATGGTGAAAAAGTTCAATATTTCTTGACATTCCTTTCAGAAAGTGAAATCCATATATTATACAGATTCATTGCACATAGGGTGAAATATTAAAGTAAAGAAATATTGAACTTCTTGATGATATTCAATTTAGATACCATATACTATATACTATATGTATACTATACATTATATATTTATATATATTTTACCTGCCCCACAGGTAACAGAACAGGGTGAAATAACAGTTGACCATCTCCCCATATTGACCATCTTCATGTGAACAGTATCACGCGTGTAGTACTGGTAGGTAATGTTTGGGCTTGTGACATCTCCATACTCCTTCCCATATTTTCTATACACCTATGAAAATAAAGGTTTTCAGCTGTATAACACATTTTAAGCATGAGTGTTTACTCACCTATTAATTTCAATTAGTTGCCCAAATTTTGCTTCTCCAGTTCAGAGTGGAACTTTGAATCTAATGTTGCTAACAAGCATTAAAAGACACCAAAATAGTCTCTGTTATAATACATCTTCCACAATTTAATTTGTATAGCTCACAACAAGTCATACTGTGCCCTAAACCACTTCCACAAGTCTGTGCCAATTTAATTAAGTGATTGATGCAGAAAAAATACCAGAGTATTGACACAAACCTGACTGGATATCAACAAAAATTATACAAATTGGCCTGACAGTGTACATTTTGTAAATTTTGAAGAAATGCCTTAATTTACTTTATATCTTTCAGTTCTTGTAACTTTATATATATTTTAAATTCTATAACTTATTTTTTGTGCTTTTTCTCTGCTTATGTTCTCTACTTTTAAGGATTGTCTTAATCTTAGTTTTCTTGTAATTTTATTTTAATCTCACTTTTCTTTATGCTGTATTTGTATCTTTGTCAGGCACATTAAATGACCTCTGTGTATAATAATGTGCTATATAAATAAACTTGCTTACTGGAACCTGGCATAATAATAAAAATAATAGTAATAGTAATAGTAATAGTAGTACAGTAGTAATTGTAATAGTAGTAGTAATAGTAGTACAGTAGTAATAGTAATAGTAATAGTAGACAGTAGTAATAGTAATAGTAGTAGTAGTAGTAATAGTAGTACAGTAGTAATAGTAATAGTAGTAGTAGTAGTAGTAATAGTAGTACAGTAGTAATAGTAGTAGTAGTAGTAATAGTAATAGTAGTAGTAGTAGTAGTAGTAGTAGTAGTAATAGTAGTACAGTAGTAATAGTAATAGTAGTAGTAATAGTAGTACAGTAGTAATAGTAATAGTTATAGTAGTAATAGTAGTAGTACAATAGTAATAGTAGTAGTAATAGTAGTACAGTAGTAATAGTTATAGTTATAGTAGTAGTAATAGTAGTACAGTAGTAATAGTAATAGTAGTACAGTAGTAATAGTAATAGTAGTAGTAATAGTAGTACAGTACTAATAGTAATAGTAATAGTAGTACAGTAGTAATAGTAATAGTAGTAGTAATAGTAGTACAGTAGTAATAGTAGTAATAGTAGTACAGTAGTAATAGTAATAGTAGTAATAGTAATAGTAGTAGTAATAATAGTACAGTAGTAATAGTAATAGTAGTACAGTAGTAATAGTAATAGTAGTACAGTACTAATAGTAGTACAGTAGTAATAGTAGTACAGTAGTAATAGTAATAGTAGTAGTAATAGTATTAGCTGCAGACAACACAGTAACTTCCAACTTCAGCATCTATGGAGAACAAGCGAGCTATATACAGTAACACAACAGTGTCCAGTCGGGTCACACACCTGTATGTGAATTTTGTCTGTGACTGGTCCAGACAGTGTGAACTCTTCTTTACCGGGAAGGAGGTCAGGTGTGAGGTACAGGCGGTAGATCATGTGACTCTCCTCCAGAGGTGAGGGGTGGGTGGTGTTTAATGCAATGTCCCCATTTCCAGCCACTATATACTCACCATTCACCAGCACCGCTACACAAAAACAGGCATGAACGACATTCTCTCCATACGCTACACAAGCACTTAACATAACAGCTGGTAAACGGACTTACCCAGATGTGTGAACACTGGCTTCCAGTTAATCACATGTACCTGAGAGGCATTTGCTGGCAGAATGAGGAAAGTCACATACTCTAGAGAGTAAAGAGAGTGATACCATATAATAACCAGGTATAATAAGCCTATAACAAGTGTACCATCTCTAAGAAGATGTTAGAAAATATAAGTGCATTACCTTGAGCCTCTCCACCTGTGTATGAGCCAGAGATAAGTTGGCAGGAGGAACCATTTCCACCACACAATCCACACACATCCTCCACCTTCCCAGAATGCAACACTCCATCACAGCCAAACACCTGAGAAAACATCAAGAAGCTTTAAACAGTGATGCGTTTGCCCTACAATACCTACTCCACATGTATGCATCCATTATCCCTTCACAAGTGATGCGCTTGTCAAATCAATTAGGCAGCCAATGGTCCACTTCTGATACATAGACTCTCAGAGTCTGTGTGTGTGGTAAAATAATCTATGCTGCTACAATGCTAATGCTAAGTCCAGACATCCCACCTCTTCCAGAAGTTCTGAATGTCTTATGCATATTTATATCAGCTCCTTGATCCGCAAAACACAATGCCTCAAAAATCCACTGAAACTGAAGCAAGCAGGAGAGAGAAGGATAGAAAGTGAGAGAGAGAGAGTACAGAGAGGGTGAAAGAGAGAGCTTCCGGATTGGTCCCTATTTGTTTACAGGCTTTACAGTCAACCTCACATCTCTATTATCCATAATGGGTTAAAACACATACACAACAAATTCCCCAAACAATAAACACAATTACCCGCCCAAAACACAACACAACACACATTACCCAGAGGGCCGTGCAGCACCAACACACGCCCTCCCTCAGCTCCGCCACAATATAATATAATTTCCAGGGACAACTCTAGCAGGGACAGCCCACCAAAAAGAGGACACAATACATTGTTATACATCATGCTGAATTAGTTATATGTAATACACATTTGGCCCCAATTTTTAAAAATAAGAAATGAGTCTTTAACCTTTAAGTGTAACAATCTCTGATTTGGGGTTTGCACCCCCTGCTCCCACACCACCAATCAACATGCACTGTGCGATGGGAGGTTAACAAGGGCGCACTGGACGCCCCACTAATAAGGAAGACAAACATCCTCTTCACCCCCCCCTTCAAATCACCTGCTGAATTTTACTCAGCTGCTGTAGACACTGTGCAGGGATGTGCTCGTCGTGTTTATTGCTGTTGCATGCTGTGCAGTAAGGTTACCTGGCACTTCCCCCTTACACAGGCAGTAACTGCCCCCGTAGACACCAGGTCATCGTGTTCACACCGCGTCCCATCGATGAACTGAGACCCACGACTCACCATGAAGTCCTGTTCACGAGAGCGACATATGAGCTTACACTGAGCATCCCCTGTTCAGCCAGAAAGAGAGGAGTGAAGAGAAGAAAAAAGGTTTTATTACCATCTTCAAGGCCACAGTCATGGCTGTTTTGTTGATGGGTAGTATATAATCAATGATGCGATAACTGTTCAGCTGACCTGAGCTGAAGCCCACTGCAGGCATCCAGGAGTAGACTGAGTCTGAATGCAGGGACAGCGAGAGAGGCTGATGGTCTGTATCTGAGCATTGCTGGGCCATGAACTCAAGCTGGGTTCTCTCACATGACTAAAATAATAATGGAAGGTCATCACGAAAAAAAAATACTTGAATGTTGAACATGTCCTGAATCTAAAAGTCCTGGTTACAGAGTTTCAGAACTAAGACCTTATAAGGGGAGAGGGGTATTTAAAACATTTTTGGCAATTATGTGCAATGCTACTTGATAAAAGAAAATTCAAGTATTCAGATATAAGCTTTAAATAAAAGGCTGTACTGAAATTCATTGTTTTTTTTAGTTTTTTTTTAGCTTTTTTATTGTTTTTTGTTGTTGTTTTGTTTTTTCGTATTTTATACATATGATATTCTCCAAATCTTTCTTTATCCCTTTGATTTAACCAGACAATTTTTGTTGCTGTGCCTTTAATATTGATACATGTAGAGAGTCCTGTTCTGATTGGCTGCCTTGCTGGGTGAAACACTCCTTATCATTTCTTCATGAAAGAGAAGCTAAACCGCTGCACCACTGACCATCCAGAAATATGTACAGAGTTGGGATTTGTGACATAAAAAACAGTGATTTCAAAGCTGACTGTGAACTGGGAAGTAAATGATATATTCTGAAACTTTATGAGTGTTTATGCACCACATTAACTTATTGATATGAGAACCAAAAATAAAGCACTTATGTGAACTGTAGGGCTGCTGCAGATTTGGATGAGTTGCACTATAGAAACCAATTTCCAAACATAACCAGTGGGATTTACCTGTCGGTGACAAAGTTCAGCTTGTATGTCCTGTCCCTCACAGTCCTTCCCTCCAAATGCTGGCCTGCAATTAAACACACATGCAGTAAAATTAAGAAAATAATTGCGTTTGGGTTTATGACTCACCTAACTATTATTATTATTATTATTATTATTATTATTATTATTATTATTATTATTATTATATAACAATATAATTATTATTATATTATATAATAATAATAATAATAATAATAATAATAGTAATAATAATAATAATAATAATAATAATAATGTTGTTAATAATAATAATAATAATAATAATAATAGTAATAATAATAGTAATAATAATAATAATAATGTTGTGAGTTAATAGTAATACTACTACTAATAATAATAATATTATATTATTATTATATTATTATTATTGTTGTTGTTGTTGTTGTTATTATGACAGCAATAATGACCAGAATAATAATGACAACAACAACAATAATACTACTATTACTACTACTACTACTACTAATAATAATAATAAACTTACTAGGCCAAAGATATGCAATAAGCCATGAAGTCTATTCGCATACAATCATTCCTTTTTTATATTGCCCCACATTGAGACCCCACCAACATACACAACAACACAACAAGCAGTGCAGACACACATGATCACACATGTGCACACACACACACACACACACACACCTTGGGTTGTTACACTCTCGCTTGCGATATGTGACTCCTCCTCCACAGGTGCGTGAGCAGGGAGAGAAACCAGACCAGGACGACCAGGAACCATGAACAACCACAGAGGAGCTCAGTTTGGATGGTGATACACAGCGACCTTTCAAACACCACTGAGACAGAAAACAATTACATTCACAGTAAATGCACATAGGAGAATCACAGGGGAAAAACAACTTTTCTTCTTAATCTCTGAATGGTTCATTAAAGTAGCTCAGTGCTCAAACACACCTGGTTCAACTCCCCTGATTATTGCCAGGTTTTGTGAGTGTGTTTGAGGAGGGGAGCTACCAAACAGTGCTGGACATGTTCTGTCCAATTTAGTCGTCTTCAATTCCACACACTAGGTCGGACTACCCTGATCATGTGGTACCACCAAGGCCATGAGGGTGAAGGCTGGCACATGCTTCCTCTGGGTCACGTGACGTCAAACAACAAACAAATCTTTCAGAACTTCTGCTACCAAAACAGCAGGCTATACGGCTTTGGAGGAGAACACTAACCTCCAGCCAAAACACAGCCATGATGTTTAGCGTTGCTAGAGTGATGGGGTTTTCTCCTTACCCACCAGAGAAAGCAAAGCCAATTGTGCTTTGGTCTCCTGGTAGCGCCATAACCGGGGATCAATCTTCCAATGATGGGCCCAAAGATTAAACAGCTGCCCCTCAAACGGTTACATCTACTACTCTACATGGGCTTCTGTAACCCTCAGGCTGTTACCTGGCTTGGCCCACATTCAGTCCCGTCCAACAGTGGCACAAGAAGTCGGGTACAGGAGCTGCGGTCACCAGGGACGATGTGGCAGGACAGAACTCGACATGTGGCCTAGAGTGAAAATGTATAATTTACGTAACCAAGCAAACCAGAAACTAGACAATTTACTGCGTAGTGTGAGCCTGATTTGTGTGAACAGGTGCAGATCTCTCACCATGTCTTTGCTAGTGAAAGAACAGGCAGTGGCTGTACTCCCAAAGGCAATCCGGCATTGATCATCCACCCCATAATACAGCCCGGGCCTCCACTCCTGTAGTGAACCGCCCAGCACTGGAAGATCCTTCACACACTCTGCCTTTCCTGCACTACAGAGCAGGTTTAATATTTGCTGTATTGTAGCTAGTGAGCCTGTAATTGTTGTTCAGCTACAATATTTTATCTGTATTTAAACCGTATGCACTTTGATATGAGCTAATCGTGTCCTAAAGCCATGTTATGGGAGGAGCGGTCAATAACCAAAATCTAACCATATCTAGTGTATGTGGCATTACACTCAGTGAGCATGTACCTGTAGAAGTTAAAGAGCTGGTCTCTGCTGCACTGGGACCAGGTTAGATCCACACTGTTATAACCACCATCAGACGCCATTATAAAGCCTCCACTGCTGCATGTGTTTCCAATACCGTCATGGTTTATGCCTAAACTGGAACAAATGTGCGTTATAGCGTTTAATGTGGAACATAAACAGTCTGTTTTGAATGTACTGCTTTTGTGATGTCACAAGAACAAAGCACATTAACCAACCAGAACAGAGCTCATTTAAATGTAGCGTTCTTCCCCTGGTTCGCCACCTGGGGTCGCCTTTTTGCCCTTTCTCCCTCCCTTTAATGGCTGTCGTTGTCAGCAAGTCTGTTACTGTGATGTTAATTCTTGTTTTTTGTTTCTTGGTTCTATGTTCTGGGTTGTGTTTCTCTCGGTTCCTTGGGGTTGTTTGTTTGTTTGTATTTTCCATATTTCTAGTTTATTAAAATACCTTTGCCCTTAATGGAGCCTGCCCTTTTCACCTCCTCACTTCAGTCCCTGACCTGGCACATGATATTATATATAGTCATTCGGAAAAGAGGTCGGAAAATAGTTTGTGTGAAAACATTAGATGTATTGTAGGAAAGGGACGAGCATGGTTGTTTGTCGTTCATCATAATTGTTGACTGTAGGTTGGGGTTAATCGTATTTGTCATTGGTTATCATGTCACGCTTTCAGAAATTTGCTGGGACAATAAGTGTTTTTTTTTTTTAATCTGATCTGCTCAAGTCAGCTCAGTGCACCTCAAATGAACTCCACTGAGTCCAACACAACTTTACACTGATACAACACCACAGAGGAACTAGGTGCAGCTCAAAGCGGGTGGAGTTCTTTCAATAGTAAGCTTAGATGTTTTTTGCATTTGACGCAGGTAATCAAACGCGTGAACAAAATGTACAACAACTTCTCTTACCTATGTCCAATCTCATGCGCAATGGTGATACCAAGGTCAAAGCCTGTATCTTCTGTAATGATGCAATTCCACTGGCTAGAACAGACTCCACCCAGCTGGGTCACACCCCTTACCAGTTTATTCCCACTTGGCAGCACCAGATCAAACCTGGAGTGAAGTAATGAGCAAAAATGATTCTTTTTAACAAATTTGATCATTTTCTCCCCAAATCTATGAACTAAGAAAGTGAAGGGTATCATACGCTTCCTCTGAATCACTTGAGGTACCATCTTAATGCCATCATCAACTTTACTGTTATTTCAGAGAATACATGCCCCTATTAGCCACCATCATTCTCTGTTGCATCACCGGCACTAGAACTAGTGATCTCCTAAAATGGTTTTCATAAAAATGAACTAGAGTTCATACCTTGTGATATACAGAATCAAATCTGCATGGAGAGCATCAGTATCAGTGGAGGGGTTGACTTTACGACCCCACTCACACACACTCTTTAGAGAAGAGGTAATGTTGTCAGAAATCTGAATCTCTGGCTGCAAATAAAAGAATTCTTTCACTTTTTTTTTTACAGTGGGCACGTCAATGGTGAGTATGATAAAATTGAAAGTACCTCTGGCTCAGTGAGAATAATCATACGGACCAGATGAACTCTCATGTTTGCCCCTAAAGTGATGTCTCTTAACAACTCTGAGGCCTGCAGGAGCAAGTAGACAGTCAATGAAAAACAACGGGCAAAAAATACACTTAAATTTGCTTTTGATACTATTGAGCACATCATCCAACCTGACAGACTAGAAAATGTAGCTGGAATTCAGGGAACAGCCTTTCCACTACCAGTTCTTAGATATAAATGGTGATTCTATATTTGTAGCAAAGTTTGGTGTTCCACAGGGTTCAACTTTAGGCCCGTTACTATTCTCCCTGTATATGTTACCTCTGGGGAACATTATCCAAAAGCATGGAGTTAAGTTTCATTGCTACACAGATGACACACAGTTATATGTTTCAGCAAAGCCAGATAAAAACCCCAGCTTAATGTAATTGAGGAATGTGTAAAGGACATTAGATAGTGAATGCTTTTAAACTTCCTATGGCTAATTTGTGAAAAGACTAAAATTTAAATTGTGCATATATAGATTTCTTTATATCTCCTTCTCTTTTTACAATATATCTATAGTATTTTTTTTTAGTATTTTTTGAGTATTTAAGTATTTGTACCTCTTTGTACATTTGTACATATTGTTATATTTTTATTTGTATTTTTATTTACATATGCACCAGGGTGGGGGGCTGTATAAAACTGCATTTCAATACACTGTGTACTGTGTATACTGTTGTATTGACAATAAAACCCTCTTGAATCTTGAATCTTGAATAATAGGACCACTAGCAGCTTGGAGCAAGTTGTCTGATTAAACAGTAACTCTGGAGGCCATTCTGTTTCATCTTGTACATCAGTGAAAGACGTTGGTGTGATTATTGACCCCAGTCTTTCATTTGAAGCCCATGTAAATAACACTACTGCCATCTTTCAGCTCAGAAATATTGCAGAAATATATTAAGATAAAGAATATAATGTGATCACATGATTCAGAAAAAACTAGTTCATGCTTTTGTTACCTCTAGGTTAGATTATAGTAATGTTTAACTCTCTGGATGTACCAGTAGGTCTATAAACAAACTCCAGTCAATGCAGAACACAACAGCAATAGTTTTTACTAGAACCAGAAAATATGAGCACATTGCACATTGCCCCCATTTGATATAATCTGCACTGGCTCCCAATCAAATTTCACATTAATTATAAAGAGCTGTTATTAACTTATAAAGCACTGAATGGTCTTGAACCACAAAATTGGAAAAAGAAAACATACAATCTAAAATGTTCCATAACTGTGCACTAACCATTTTATTTATTGGTTTTTCTAATATATTATATTCCATAAATGAAGAATGGTTGTGTATTTAAGTTTGCATTATTACTTAATATATTTTCACAGGGGGTCTGACTTTCTGCTCGATGTTTTACACTAGCTAATATTGAATAATTTTGGATCTTGTGACTGTATGGAAGAACATGCATATTTTCTTCACTTACAATGTTCAAGTTGGTGAGGATGTATCTTTCTGTGTCCTGCTTGTGAACTTCTTGGACATCGGGGCCCACCACCACAAGCAGCTCCAAATGACTGACCTCTGGTGCTGGAAGTGACCTCCGTAGCCTAGGCTGACCTATGTGGTGGAGAATTTGCTGTCATAGCAGCCTCCATCATGACATAACACTAAGTTACATCTTCACAAATGTAGAATTATAAATGGCGTCATTGGGTTTTGTCTATTCAGCAGACACATTGCTGAGTAAAGCACTGTTAAATCTGAAACCAGCACTCACTATGGGTCTGTTTGAGCCGTGTCTTCACAGGTGAGGGAATCACCAGATGTGGCACACCTGGAAGTGGGTCCATGGTGTTTCTCAAGTAGTCTAAATGTTTCTGTAGAAGTGGACGAATGTATAGCTTTCTCTCTCCTGACTGGTAATGAAGTCTGCCTTGCTGGAAGGAAGGAAAGAAAGCATAACCAGACAAACTGCAAAATAATATACAGTATACATCACAAAACTAAAGGCAACAATGAATAGTAAAACAGATTCAGTGATTCAGAGATACAGTGATTATATGATATCATATACAACACAGTGGTGCATATATTTTATTTTATTTTATTTTATTTTATTTTATTTTATTATATTTTATTTTATTTTATTTTATTTATGTTTGATTTTTTTTGTATTTTCTGGTTTCTTTGATGACAGTAAGCAAGGTGGCACTGGCGCTGGCACTGCTTCAATGGAAGGTATAACATTAAAAAGTAATAGTCAGTGTCACAAATATTTGCTACAATATTTTTTTGTTCAAAATTCTAAAACAATTTATTATTTATTTACTAAATGAAAACCATCTCCGAATTTTAAAGTCCTCAGACCCAAACACACGCACTGTCAACACTGCCTCTTTGCAGTATTTTTATTCTCATTTTTCGCATTTCACTTGTTGACTAATTTTCTCTTACATTTTATTAAATATACTCAACCAGCACCAACTTCAGCTCAAAAATTAAGACGCTGCTGTGTTGGCTACATCTAACCACCCACCTAGTAATAGCTACCAAAAAAGATGTTTTTAAAGTCTCACAAGCTTTCCTTGGCACAAAGAGAGAAGACTTTGTAAGGGTCGCACGCCGCCGTGTGCCCGCAGCGCCCCGCCAGGCCACTACAGGCACTAAGGGCGACACGGGGCGTCAGCACCCAACGGTGTCACGTAACAGACGTGCCCACAGAGCAGAGCAGAGCAGGGAGCACGGGCGCTGCAGTTACCACCGCTGGCCGGGGGGGGTCAGCGGTGAGGCGCCATCAAGGCGCCATCAGTGGTGATCACGGTCACCTGTGAACCCGCGCTGACAAG
>JBBIGC010000018.1:2409402-2435931 GCA_037576955.1 Lepidarchus adonis | reverse complement strand
GATGACTAGAGAAAACCTTTATTGCTCTAATAAGTTTTTTTTTTTTTTTTTTTTTTTTTTTTGCTTCTATATTTTAGTGTTTGGGATCCAGAGTGCCCCAACCTGGTGTACAAAAAGGGGAGCCAATCAGCAGCCCTCGAATCACTGCTTTGTCCAATCAAACACCAGTTCCTCTGAGCAATGACCGCTCTGCTGGGGAAACCAGTGCTCCTATCTTACCTGCAGCCATGGCTTTGACTGAACCCAAGACAGATTTCCCTGTTCTAATGAGTCATTGTGAGTTGCCACCAAAAAAAGATTCACACCACTTTCACAGTGTTGCAAACAAATTATTTTGCTGTTCACAAACAATATTACACTAGTTTTACAGTAATCCATAGTCTCACTTGTATTTTTGATTATACTAGATTTCAATTGCTTCAAAATGATAAAAGATGATTAACAAGTGTTTATTTGCTCTTTGGAAAGAAAAATAACGCTGCTGCTGCATAGAAATGCTACTATTGCAAAACTTAATGATACAACTTAATGTCTTTACTGGAATGGATGTTTGCCTTTCAGAATATAATATAGATAATAGTTGCTCACAGTTGATTAGACACATTAACCAAATCTTCCTGTGGCCCAACAGGTTTCCTATAAATTGTTGTTTTGGTTGATTCCTTTATAAAGATTGCACAGCTCACTTTAATACACTTGTAGATCAGTTTCTCCTCGTCTTTTTAGTTGGTCTAACCATTTTTTAATGTCAGTTTATTAGTGGAGATGGTACTACATTGCAACACATTGAAAGTCAATAGTAAACATTTTGGTTTTGTCATTGTGGTTTGCTTGTCTCTTGCGATAAGGGCAAATTGTTAAAGTAATTCTTTTAGCAGAAGTTTACCTGTAGCAAACTTATTCATTTTCCAAGTGCTAATAATGCTGGTGAGTAAGATGAAGTGATGCTTGAAATGATAGAGCTGCAGTGCCCTTATCAGGATATAGTGATACTCATAGAGTCTAGCTGTTGAAGGTAACTGGTTCTTTTCTGTACGCTCTAGTGGATTTAAAGGCCCAGCCTGAACCCTCCCCAGTTCTCAGTCAGCTAACCCAGCACCAGAACTCCGTGCTCCAATCGGACCTGCCGGCTCAGGGCCGAGACCCCTCCCCTCCACTGCCTGCTCCCAGCATCCCTTCCCCTCCACTAAAAACTTTGGGGGAGACCAGCATCCCTGCAATGGCAGAACCCCCTCAGCATAAACACATCAGAGCACAGAGAAGGCGGCTGCCCCCTCCATCTAAGGTAAGTACCTAAAGCCACAGTCATACTAGGAATTTGCAGTTCAGGTTTTCATGGTAGTGATGAGAAGGGAGTAAACAGACTGTATTTCAGTGTGGTGAGCAAGGTACCAACTGTAAATGGTAAAATGGAAAAAAAAATGCCACATGGATCAATAATTATAGCCTCATGAGCTTAGTTCTACTGGGTTGTTGTAACTGGAGATGTCAGTCTACACTTGATTCCCTGTTTACTTTAGGCAGCATTACTGCACAACTTAACACAACATCCAAATCATCATTTCTCTTGTATATTTATAGCTGTTTGGCAGTATCTCGAGTCTTAACTGCTTCTATATCTAGGCCAATCCCCTCAGCAACTGTTGTGCTTTTTTTCCTTTTTTGTTTGTTTTGCTTATGAAATTGAGTTTATTGAAATGGATGCATTTTTCATAACAAATTGAGTAAGCTAGTATGAACGAGCACTGATTTCTTCTGCTATGCACATTACTCTGTAAGCTGGCCCATGGTAGAGCACAGTGCAGGAAAACTCTTGAACCATTTACATTCTAGAAATGATCACAGCCCCACTGACACGCACACGTAGAACACTTCAGGTGCTTCACATTTTAGTAGTAGTAATACCTTATGGTTTGACTGGTTTATGTGGGGAAGATGTTCTTATTTAGTGATTCTGTGTCTGGTTTGCTAGATCCCTTCTTCGGCAGTGGAAATGCCAGGCTCTGCTGATGTGTCTGGACTGAACGTGCAGTTTGGTGCCCTGGATTTTGCCTCAGAGTCCACTGTGGAGAGTCCCACTCAACTGGAAGCAGACAGTCAAGAAAATTCTTCTGCTTCTCAACAAACCCAGAGCAGCGTGTACTCCAAACCCAGCACTGTTGGGTAAGTTGTGTGTGAGAACACGGAAAGGGTTTATGCTCTAGAATATGAACAATTAAATCTGAGAGATGTCTCGACTTTTCTGCTCATCATTAAGTCAACCATGTTCTTGCTTCTGCAGTGAGCAGTTGGGTGCACTTCCACCTGCCCTGCCCACTACAGCAATGGAACCCAGATATCCTTCTCCATCTCTTGGCTTACCTACTGCTGCAGCACCAGATACCTCCACTTCCTCGAGAGCAGAACCCTCTAACCTGCACAAGGATTCCTCCATCAATCCCACATCTAACACACCTCTCACAGTAGGTCCAACAGCTTGGCTGCTTGTTCAGTCTGCTCTTCAATGAGTTTATTTTATGGTTGAGCTGAGATGCAAGTCATTCAAAGTAGTTTGATGTGATATGCTCATGATTTGAGAAATTCACTGCAGGTGTGTGTCTACCATTAATGTTTTTCAAATCATGTTTTACTCCAATACCTTCTCATAAAACAATGTTTCACACATTGTCTTTTTAACATTTTTTTAGTAGAAGGCAATGGGGGCTTGTGAATGGTGGGTTGTTGCTTTAAGTCTTGGCCCTGGCACCACTGAGGTATCCTCGAGCAAGGTACTGTACAGTCACATTGCTTCCTAAGCACTGTTGATGGCTCCTTGCTGCTCCACATGTGCACATTTAATTGGTTAAATACAGAGGTCACATTTCATTGTGGTGCCCTTTGTGTGATGGGGTGTGTTTACAATTCCAAATAGTCACTTGCATTACATTTAACACATTTCTGTAAGTTTTAGAAGTTGTGTCCATCATGATCCATGCGAATAACTGACATTCTCCAGGACTGAACATTTCACATCATACTACTCTGAATTCCCTTTTTAACACTTGTTCAAACCTAGGAGGCTTGTGTTCGGTCCAGTTCACGTTCACAAGTATTTCTTTTCCCCTCAGAATGGATTTCCAGAGGTACGGCCCACCAGTACACAAGAAGGTATGACATTATTGCTGAAGCACCTTTTATTTCATCTCCATACCAAAGCCTTTTCAAAGCAGGGGCATTGATACAATGTACATATATATTTTTAATAATATTGAAATTCCTCTTAATGATTCATACAAATCCTCCTCTCTCTAGCTGTGTCTTCAAGCACTCCTCAGTCTGTTGCTACAACCCTGCCCTCTCAGAATAGCATGGCCTCTTCAACCTTACCATCATCCTCAGTGTCTGCATCTGCACCTGCTCCCAGCACTGCTCTTCCCTCCCTCAGCAGGTATATTCACACCACAGAGCCGTATTGGCTCAGAGTAACTGGATGTTCAGAATTAATTGTGAAATGACATGGTAACCAGTCATTACCACATTTTCCTGTTCATATGGATTTCTCTTTCTCTCTCTAGTCATGTGAACAGTGGCACTACATTAATCTGTGCTGCCCCCACCAGCTCTGCTATCAATGTAAGTACTTTTCTCTGTTCAGTTCTTATGCTTTTCTTATCTCTTCAGTTTTTTTTGTTCATGTTCTAAGGATTTATCACTTTACACTGATGGATTCTAGACCAATTGTGAATGTCTCTTTCCACCAGTCTCAGGTGGCCAGTGATGTCAGTGGAACTCCCTCTGTTTTCTCCTCGGGATTAGTTGTCAGCTGTGCAAGCTCAGTTGTCAACTCTAATGGCCTAACCACTGGCGCACCTGGCCTTACCACCAACGGATTCTCGGCTCCTTCCACTGGTCGCTCTGTGCCAATGCAGACCACAACCACCTCTGGTACATCACTGTTCAGTAGCGCTTCAAAATCTGCATTAAACATCTTAAACGAACCATCAACAAATGATCTGCTCATATCAAATAAGTAGTCTGAAGTCATTTTCTCACACCTGCTGAATTACAAGCATGTCATTATAAGTGTCTGTTTTCACTGGTCAGGTAAAGCCCCACCCAATCTGGCTCAAGGAGTACCCCCTCTGCTGGCTAATCAGTACATCATGGGGCCTGGAGGACTGCTCCCTGCATACCCCGTAAGTCTGTAGTTGGTTGTCATGTAGTTTAGTTATGGTTAGATTTGCATAGTTTTGTGCACTGCACTACCTTTTAGTACCTTTTCCTACATGCTATATTTAGACATTCCGTTGCAGTATGGTAGACCAACGGTCACTTGTTTAGTCATTTGTTCTTGCTCTTTTATATTTCCTGCCTTAAAGCAGATTTATGGCTATGAAGACCTACAGATCATGCAGTCGCGTCTTCCCATGGTGAGTATTTGGGTTTTAGACTCTCTGTATTTGATCCTTTCTCTTGAGAAAGTAGTCATGGGCATCTCTTATTTGCCCAGGAGAGAGATTTATTATAAGCAACAAATCTCTAGTTTTAAATATTTCTAGCAGCAGTAACATTTTACCATTTAATAACAAGCAAATGTATAATTAAGGTTAGCTGGGGGAGGGGTCAAACTATATAGCAATTATGTCTGGAAATATTAGTCGTGGGCATCACTGTTCAACTGCAACAATAGTTCTCAATCCTGGTGTTGCAGTATCATTGATTGGCGCATGATTTTCTCATTGTAAATTGCCCAGTTCATTTTAGAGAAGGGCTTATTTAGTTCAGAGGAAACTTGGCGAAGTGTTACTTCAAGTTTAGGAGTGCAGAATCGGAAATTCCACTATAAAGTACCCACCTGCAAGTGTCATTTAGGTACTTTTGGCTTTATATTTGGCATTGTAAACTGCTCTAGATAAACACATTTGTTAAATATCTATGGATTAATCCTGTTTTACCTGCTTAGCGACAGCATTTGCTAATTATTTACCAGAGGACAAATTTCCACTTCTGTTTTTCTTTGTTTTCTGTAAGGTTTTGTTTGGTTTTATTGTGTAGCTCTGTTGTTATGACCACTGTCTTCTCTGTAGGATTATTATGGGATGACTACCTTCCCAGGCACCAACCCCCTCGCTGCCAGAGATGGAGGATTAGCAAATAACCCGTACTCAGGTATCTGCCCTATTAATCTAAGTGCATGTCGTATGTAAATATGTTTTGCACATTTTTACCATTTTCCCTGTCCCAAAAGAAAAATGTTAGTTGGATTAGTCGTGTTAACCCTTTAGTTTGTAGTCATTTTCTGCATTACCCTGTTGCAACTCAAATATAAAAGCCTTAGGAATATTGTAATATCAGTTTAACTGAGCAAAAATGCATTAAATCTTTAAAACCGTACAGTGTCAGTCACACAGATCAATGATTGTGTTGATTGACAGCATACCAGGGTGAATTGCAAAGGTCTTGAAAAGGGGCAACACTGCACATATTGACTCTTTGCATAAACTTGATGTAATTGTCAATTAAAGCCATTGAAACTTATGAATTGCTTGTAATTATACTTCAATTCACCACAGAAACACCTGACAAAAAGATCTAAAAACACTGGAGCAGCAAACTTTGTATAAAGAGTATTTGTGCCATTCTCCAAACTGTATATCAGAGTGCAGCTAAAAGGGATTACAATCCAAAAAAAAATAAAGCAAACAATCATGAGATGGTAAATGGGTTTGCATTATGGGAGGAAGAAACCATATGATTTACATGTTAGTTTTTAAAGGCCACTAGTGCTAATATTCATGCTTTTTAAATGATAACTTGTGAAATTGGAACATGAAACAAAGCTCAGAATCATGGCGGATACCCTGTACCCTGACCATTGAAACATCCATATAAGGCGTTGTTTTGACATGGGACAGCAATTCACCATTGCAACGTAACTGCACTGATCTGTGCTCCTGGAGTTCTGAAGATTAATTCAGTTCTTAAACTTCTTCCGTTTTGCCCAACTCTCGAAATAAATTAATAGAGCAAAATTGTGGACTTGCTGGTTGTCTGTGTACACGGTGCAGGTCCCTGTTCAAGGCTTGTTGACTGCTTTCTTGTGTTTTTCATTTTCAGTCGGATTTTATGCTTTTAAATAGCTTTTTCGGTCTTCTGTGGTTGGTGGATAACTTCTAACCTGCTTCCCTTTTTTCTGTATTCTGTCATGCATCCTGTAGGTGAAGCCACTAAATTTGCCCGTGGTGATGCAGCCTCTCCAGCACCCACCACAAGCCTCTCCGCGGTTGCCCCGTCCCAGTCAGAGCCGGGCACAGTCCCTCCTCAAACACAGGCTCCACAAAATCCAGGCCAGGCTTTTCTGAATCCACCTTTGCCCCCTGGCTATGGCTACACTAGCCTACCCTACTATGCTGGTGTGCCCGGCGTGCCCAGTGCCTTCCAGTATGGCCCCACTGTCTTCATGCCCCCAGCTTCAGCAAAGCAGCATGCCCTGGGGCCATCTGGCCAGTACCAGCACCAGGCTGGCTATGGCCAACATGCCTATGCTTCAGGTTAGCGTCTATTGCTAGGGACGTTGAACAGTGAATATTGAAGGTGTCTGATGTTCTTTGGTTTTGCACTTCAGTTTTAGCTGAGAATTATTGTTAAATGTTTGGGTCTGACGCCTCTCCCATCATTTGTGTGAATGCAGGTTTTGATGACCTCTCTCAGGCTCATGCAGGAGCAGATTATGGGAAAGGATATGGAGGAAGCTCACAGCCACAGGCCAAGCCAAGCAACAGTGCAGGGAAAGGTCACACACATACTTCCTTCAATTAGCCAAATTGACATGAACTTCTGAGAATATTATATGCTGTTATTTGAATTGTATTTTCATTCCTGTTGAATGAGTTGAAAAATGAGCACTAGAAACGTCATCTGATTTAAGCACGTCTCTCCACAGCATCTGGAATGTCCGGTTCTGCAAACTCTGATCTTAGTGCAACAGTGTACAGCAAGACCCAGGTACGTGTCAAAATCCTTAGTAAAAATTATCATCTGCAAATAATTTGTATATTGAGGTTTTTTTTTGTGTTTTTTTTGGTCCACTTTTTTCCAACCCAATGTTCATTAGAAATGAGTGTCTACTATGATGGATTTCGAGACCAATGCAGTCAACCTGTTTTAATCCTTTTGGCTTTGTGCATTCCCATTCTTGGCTCAGACGTTTGATAAGCAGGGTTTCCCTGCGGCGACCCCAGCAGCGTTCAGCCTGCCGTCTGCTCTGGGAGGCACAGGCCCCCTAAACCCCGGCGGTGCCCCTGGCTATGCACCCGCCCCCTTTCTTCACATCCTGCCCCCACATCAGCAGCCCCCCTCTCAACTGCTCCATCACCATATGGCCCAGGACACACAGGTACACAAATAAAGTGAGGTGTATGGTTTACAGGGTCTTGAACTTAAATGGGGGGTACAGGATTCTCAGACTTAGGAATGGTAATTTCTTCTTAATTTATTTATATTTTTAACTTATTTAAAAAAAGCTTATTTTCTTCTGAGATCCTCTTTTAGTCATGATTTTGTCCTTTTTCTAGCTTTGATTTCTGCCTTTAAAGTGAGTTAAAGCTGCTGTTATAACCATTGTTAAGCCTGATGTATATGAGCTCTGTTTTGATTGGTTGCCTCTTTCAAAACAGTTTGGCCTGAGGCACATTTTTAATAATTTGGCATGAATGGGGGAGCTAAATTGACGGTTCTGCCATAGGTTCTATATGCCAGAATATGTTACTTCTCGAGACAATGGAAACAGAAGGAAATGCTTTTGCAGTATAGTTCCCGTTTATAGACTTGGCAGTGAACTGTACATTTTGAAACCTGAATGTTGATACTATTTGAAGAAAATATTGCACTAAATTGCATTTGCATTCATTAATCAAGTGGTTTGGGTCTGCACTTCACTTGGCAAGATATTACATGGTGAATATTTTTCCTCACAACAAACATTAAACATTACATAAGGCATCTACTGTTTCTCCTAAAAATGCAAATGTTGTGTGAACTGACATTTTGACAGACATTCACTTGGAATGAGAATGAAAGCTCTTCATCAGCAGTGAGAAATTGGAGAAAACTGCACTTTGTTTTTGCAGAGACAGCTCACACTTCAGACTATACAACCAATGGAAGTCTAACATGTTTTTTTCTCTCCACAGGGTCAGCGCAGTCAGTCCAGCAGCATGCAGAAAAGCCAGGGCAAGTCCAGTTATAACAGCTCCCCCTACTGGACCAACTGATAAACTGGAAATACTGTGAACAGTCCTTTTCTTAGTCTTCAGTCCTGTCTCTGGCCTGAAACACACACTCATACGATCTCTCCCTACCCTCCCCACCCCCTCCAAAGTTTTCCTCTGCTTCTTTCTTTTTTCCTCCTCCAAATTCAGTTTTCATGTAAAATATTAATGTAAGTATTTATATATACTGTAAATGTCAAAGCCAAAAATACATTGTGGTCGCTCCATTTTATTTTTTGAAGGATGTTTTGCTTTTGTTTACTTTTTAAGAACTGCAAAGATGTAGCGAAAAGGAAAACTTTTGAGGGAGACGTGGGAAAGAAAAGACATTGCCGAGCAAGCTTGATGAGGAGGAGGAGGGCGGCAAAAGATGTGGGAGGATTTTGGGAGCGGTTAATTTTAAGTAAAGCATTAAATGCTTGAGTTGTTACACGGTGGGGTTTGCCACGGTAAAAGGAAAAACTGTTTGTCTCCTTTATGCTGGCTCCAATGTTGTTCTTTGCCATCACAAAAACAAAACCCACAAATTTTATATTGAACTTCTGTTGCCCTCTGAATAAAGGTTCTGAGCTATTCACTTCAGAGCACTCCTTCATTTCTCTCAGGTGTTACTAGTTACTCCCGCATTTTTTTTTTGCAGAGGTTACTTTCCAAGTAGTACATTTATAGCGAGTAGTGTAATGTACTGTATGCTAGCCTATGCTAATATTTTCAGTTCTTTATGTATTGCACTAGCCTAGCCTATTCATGTACTGAATTTATATTTTCAGTACTGTATGTATTGCACTAGCCTAGCCTATTCATGTACTGAATTTATATTTTCAGTACTGTATGTATTGCACTAGCCTAGCCTATTCATGTACTGAACTTATATTTTCAGTACTGTATGTATTGCACTAGCCTATTCATGTACTGAACTTAATGTATTTACTGTACTTGTGTATTTACACTAACATAACATTCAGTGAACTCTCACCTTACATGAAAGTATAAATTTAGCCTTTCTGTTTTTGTCGTTACCTTCCAGCAGCATTTCTGTTTATGACCACTAGACGGCATCAATGCTTCAGTATAATTCAAAGACCAATTCTCTTAGCACAATCAAGGGTCACATTTTTACTTTAGCTATACATGTTTTGAGGCTTTCAAATTAAAAAATATTTTTAAAATAAGTGTAGAGAAGCGGTCTCCAATTTCTTAATGGGGGTGACCGGATCAAGATGTGACTAATGCACATAGTTTACTTAATACCTTACTTAAACCTATTATAGTTGGTCTTTCAGCAATATTTTGCCGTATAAGGACTTGTATGTCCCTGTGTATTTGGAAAAACTTTGTGCAATTGAAGGCCTTAAACTCAAGGGTTTGATCATCCTTCTAAATGCCTCAACAGCTCAATTTAGCCGGATCTCTAGTGGAGGGGATTGACTCAAAATTCAGAGCAAGGCAAAATGGTTGAGTTGAGCTTTGCTTGTGTAAATTTAGATATTTTTTTGTTGGAATATCAAAACAACTTAATGAAATAACAGATTTGTCCCTGTGCACTATACACTGACCAGCCATAACGTGACCACTGACCGGTGAAGCGCATCACATTGAGCATCTAGTTATTTCATTACAATGGAACCTGTTAGAAGGGTAAGATATAGCAGACAGCAAGTGAACAGTCAGTTCTTGAAGGCGATGTGCTGAAAGGCCTTCTTTGAACAGCTAGTGTGTCTCCAAAACTACAGGATTTGGATTATATTATATTATTTGGATTACAGTATTCTAGATGTGCAGTTGTAAAAGTGTACTAAGTACCTACAAAAAGTGATTAAAGAAAGCAGAACTGGTGAATTGGTGACAAGGTCATGGGCACACAAAGCTCATGGATCCATGTGAGGATAGCCTGTCTGGTCCAATCCAACAGAAGCGCTAATGTAGCTTAAAATGCTAATGCTAGGTCAGACCACAGTGCACGACAGTCAGAGCTGTTTCAACAGCACGAGGGGAAATGGACACCATGGCAGATGGTGTTAATGTAATGGCTGATTGATGGATTTGTGTGATAGCATTATTCTGCCAAAAACTTGTTTCTCATCTAAATGGAGGACTCTGTTTTCAAATATCACATTGAGAGCAAACTAACCTTCAGGCTGAAAACAAACTAGCTTGCAACAGAGCTCATTGATGTTTAGGGTTTGATGCTTGTGACCCTTCGTACGGTCACTTGCTGTTTGTTTGCTTGTGCTAAACACACGGTCATTTTAAGTCACCACAGCAAACCTTTTAGCCTCAACAGCACTGAAGAAAGGCCTCAAGCTCTGTTCGTTTGCAACACCTGCTTATCTGCTCCTGTGAAGCAGTTTAGCACAATGCTAATTTTAAGATTATCTGTCATTGTGAACACACCACAATGAAATGCGTCCTCTGCATTTAACCCATCACATGTGGAGCAGGGGGCAGCGGTCAACATCTGGGCCCGGGCTGGGACTTCAACCTGCGACCTTCTGATCTCAGGGACGAAGTCTTAAGCACCACTGCCCCACTACAACACTTTGCAGTAGGGGTCGGCCACAATATCGATATTGCAATTATATCATCGTCCTTGCTCGTGTGATACGATGATCGATACGCTGCAATATCGATATTTATACGACTAAACATTTGCCGCCATTTTGACTCATCGGCGTCACTACCTCTTCTCTCCTCTGGGTGGCGCTGCTCAATTGAGTGCAGGAGACATTTCAACAGTTTGTGTAATGCTCTAAACTTTCAAACTGCAACAGTTAGATGCAAAAAAGCTCGACTGAAACACCCCGGCCACATTAAAATCTAAAATCTAATTTTGTCTTTTAGAACATTGATGGAACAGAACATGGATTACTTTGTGACGGCCGTATCTCTGTGAGTCTCTTTCCAGCTCTTATTTTGTAGCCATTGGATGATCAGCAACTGGTCAACATGAGTAAACAGACAGTTATATGAGTGTAACACACGTAATTACTAATTTCTTTCACAATATCTGAGGGTTATTGAGGGATATTAAGAGGCTCGTTTTAAACATAACTTGATAATAGAAATAAAGCCCTGAAACTGAAATAACTGTTGCTCTGCGCTTCTGACCATGGTCGCAAAGCAAATATGGGAAACAATAGCATTGCTGTTCCTTATGTAAGTTAATAACAAACCCCTGTGTTTGTGTTATATTGCTACATAATTGTTGTACGATATATCGATTATCGCAAAATCGAGGTATCGTGATACTATTGTGGGCCATGTATCGTATCGTGAGATTCCCACCACTACTTTGCAGTGTCAGGTTTAGTCTCCACTCCTTTCATCCACCATAAACTGCTCGACACACTGGACTGGAACCGCTTCTTTCCTGAAAGCTTGTCTGATAGCAGCTGATCATTTCAATTCCGTTTTATTTCTACAGTGCTTTTTGCACAAAGCTGCTCTACAAAGTCCGGGTCCAAGCCCCTAACGAGCGAGTTAAATGTAACAGAGGCAAGGAAACACTTCCTGAACTGGAGGAAGAAACCTTGGGAGGAAGCAAGGCTCAGTAGAGGAACCTATCCAATCGACCAATCATAAAAGAACAATTTGGTTGTTAGATCCTTGCGCATTCAGACTGTTCACTTGCTACCTAATGCATCCAACCCCAGGTGCCGTTGTATTGAGACACAGATATAACTGATATTATTCATTTTTAATATAAAAAAATAGTTGTTTTTTTTTACACATCGTTCCCCATTCATTTTGGACTTTTATCACGAGTTCCCGCTAGCACCTGATCAACCCAGAAAAGATGGGGGTGGTGCTAAAAACTCTCCACCCACATCAGCTGGACCTAAAGAACTGTTTACTTCCACAGTAATGATCCGAGTAGTAATCCTTCCGCTAGGCACAGAAGCACTGGGGGCTCCGTAGAAAAGTGGTGCTTTGCGTCACCCATTCTACGAAGAGGCTTGACATAAATTGAGGCAGAATGTATGATAAGAACCAGCCCTTATTACTACGCCTCTGAAACACTGTCGCTGGTTGCGGAATGTCTCTGCTCCCCCCTCTTTTGGCAGGAGTTTGTTGGGGATTCTAGTCATCACCTGCCAGTATGGCCGCCCGCCGCAGTACAGTGAGGGCCACAGAGCCGTCATTGTGTCAGCGCTGGGTGTTTTCCTATCTCTCTCACACATACAGGTCAATGGGAACGGCCTGTGTGATGTCTAAATGAAGGCTACAGTCGGCTCGACGAGAAGGGGCCTCCCTTTGTCACGATCTTCCCCATCACGTTGGGTGCCAGGTGCACTCCAGCAGAAGTCTCCACGAACAGGACATATCAAGTCATCCCAACGTTTCTGAAACTGAAACTCGCGAGGTGCCAGCTCGGCCCCATTGTTACCATTAATCTCGTTTGGTGTGGCGGCCCGATGAATGGAGGCAGTTGGAGACATTAGCCACAGTCCCGTCTCGTTCGGTGGTCCCAGCCATGTTAACCGGTGGGCTCTGATGATCGTCCGTTATGTTTGCTCAGTTCTGATGATGAATGAACAAGTTGCTGCTATTCATCCACCACCACCACCACCACCGTCACCACCAGATCTTTGACGTGGTGTTGAGCTGCAGAAGGAATGCATGCTGGAATGCGAGTGTGGGGAGGGGGAGGGCATGTTGTCACTGTTAACCATTCTCTGATACTTTGGACAAAGACAGACACTTTGAGGTGGTGGTGGTGGTGGTGAGTGTGGGGGGGTGTTTGGCTCTGGGGGTAAAGGCTGATGGCTGTCACGTGGAATTTGTCCACCCCCACCCCCACCCCCCAACAGGGAGTGTGCTGAATGGGATTGCTCGCTTCCTCCGTGAGCTGGATAGTTGATTTCATTCCACAATCTCTGCATGTTTTCCTTTTCTTTCCCCCCTTCCCCTCTCCATTGGTGCTTTAAACCCCAGTTCCCCCCTCTCGCAGTGAATAGCTGCACTCACGGGCTGTTTTCGTCCCTTTCATCTCGTTTATAAGGACCGTGAGATATTCCTGTCCCTCGTCTGTTGTTGAATTTGACAGCGGCTCCATTCATGGAGAAAGTGGCCGTAATTGGTGCAATTATGCTGATTCGCACTCGCGCTGGAAACGGAACAGAGTGGGCAGTGTGTTGGGGGTGGAAGGGGTGGGGTAAACGGGGCAAATGCGATCGAACCTAAGATCAATTAGCCAATAAAGTGGATCAGAGTGACGTGCAGCCCTCAGCGCTATGGGACCTTTTTAAACACGTTTCCCCCAATTCACTGTGATTAATTATGCTGAATACCAAAGTAAAGGAAAAATAATAAAACTAATATATTATATATTTTTATTTTAACTAATTTTCATTGTGGATAAAATACAATAATAAATGTATATGAAAATATTAAGAGCAACAGCAATAATAGTAACCACCATTATTTTTATTATTATTATTATTAGTAGTAGTAGTAGTATTGTTGTTGTAGATGTTGTAATTATTATTATTAGTAGTAGTAGTATTGTTGTTGTTGATGTTGTAATTATTATTATTATTAGTAGTAGTAGTGTTATCATTATGGTTGTTATTATTATGATTATTATTACTATATTATGATTTTGATTATTATTATTAGTAGTAGTATTGTTGTTGTTATTATAATAACAACAAAATTATTATTATATAATAATTCTTATTCTTGTTCTTCTGGTGTAAATGTAAAATTATTACATAAAATAATATTGTATTGCTCCTCTACTGGGCTCCTATTACTATCAACTACTTATTTACTTTCACTTTTTCTAAGCAGTACTAAGTAAAGAGCAGTGGAGGCCTAGTGGTTAGAAACTTGACCTTGTGATCAGAGGTTCGAGTCCCAGTCCAGGTATCACTGACGTACCCTTGAGCATGTCCTGCTACACTGCTCCTTCATCACTGAACTGATAGCTGCCTGTCACAAAGACAAATAGTCAATAAAACTAGACACTGAGCCTTTCAGAGAACAAGTAAGATTTAAAAACGTAATTATGTTATGTGAGCAAACATCCAAGTGTTAACTTTTCAAATTTCACAATTTTAGCTTTAGCAGATTTAAAGTTAGAGTAGAATGTCCCTTGCAGCGCCCCCTATGGATGATATTACACAACATTTGGTGTGCATCCAAAGACAGTGGTAGTGTGGCAGGCTGTTAATATGCTTAACGTTTGAACCCTTATGTCACAAGATATTGGCTACTGAAGTGCTACATGTTTGCATTGATGATCATGTTCTTGTTCCAAAAGGTGGCGCTGAAGCACAACTGGATCGTAATGAGCAAAGGTCAGAGGCCAAAATTGTTTAAATGGTTATCAGATATTATATGCACATGGTGGTGCTGATGTACTTCCATCGATATTTCAACCAGCTGCACATCTGCAATTAATACTGTGTTGTTGTTTTTGCAAAATGGAGAATGTATCTGAAAAAGGAGTTTAATTCTCCACAAATCCATCGACAGCAATGTTCAGTGTCAAACCTCAAGTAGGCCTACTCAAACTATGAGAATGCTTAACTAAATACTGTGCGAGCACTAGTCCACATGCAGCATTCAGTAAAGCAATGTGTAAGAGTGTGTTGTTTGAGACCCAGCTCCTCTGAAGAAAAGCAGGTGAAAATGGAACAGTGCTATCTGGTTAGGGACCTTCACATTTAGTCCTGGAACCCAAGTCTGTAACTAGTATTTTAAAGAGAGGATGTGTGTAAGCTGGTGTTCTGACAAGTTGAGCTTCTTTGTTAAAAAATACTACCATAGCACATTAAACCCTCACCCTGACCATGGGTCACCGCTTGTGCTGAACTTTGAATAGCACATATTAGGGGTGGGAATCCCAGGGTATCTCACGATACAATATGATACGCAATATGTGCCCACGATAATGATAATATTGCGATTTTGCGATAAAGAGTTATTAGCTTACATAAGTAACAGCAATGCTATTGTTATCTTTCCCATATTTGCTTTGCGAAGATGGAGCAACGGCTACGTCAGCTTCAGGGCTTTACTTCTGTTCCCTTTTAGCATTAGCATCATGCTAACAACATAGTCGAATAGACACTACACAGTGCATTGCTCCCCATGAAACATGCAACGAAACATACAACATAATACATTCTCTCAGCACCTGCAGATTTTCTCAATACTGCATAAATCAGAATCAGAAATGAGTAATTATGTGCATTACACTCATATAAAATTTTTTTAAAGCCATTTCATACATTTTAGGGATTAAATTCTGTTAAAACACAGAGGTACAAGGTAAAAGCGCGTTGATGCGTGTGCTTGTGAATCCTGGGGGGATATCGATATAGATACTGGCGTATCGATTATCATATTGCATGAGCAAGGACGACAATATATCGCAATATCTATATTGTGGCCCACCCCTAGCACATATCAATAGGTATTCCAACTCTCTGCCTCAGCTCTACAGAAAATGTAAAAGCTTACAGATGTGTTTGTCTGTCCTGATCAAAATAAAGTGGCTAGTTATTGAAATTCTAATGTGTTTTAAATGAAGGCTGAGTAATGAAGTCTAGTGTAATAATATATCTGTCATATTCCCAATAGTTCATAGCAGACGGAAATAAAACAGCTGGCTGATTCAAAACGCCTACCTCACTTCAGGGTGCGCTGCCTCTTATCCTAAGCTTTATGCCTGTGGAGAAATCAACAACAAACAGCCAGAAATCATTCGTTTTCAAACACTGAGCAAAACAAAGAAAAAACTAAGCAATAGGGCTGAGCAACAGCCAATCAGACAGCAGATGTGTTCCTCTTATATTCTTTCTCTGTGAAACATTTTCTTTAGCTACTTCAGTTCCTATATTAGCATTTTTTGTTCCTTTTTCAGGAACACACACCTCTACATGTCCAACATTACTAAATACAGTTTAATGTGTTCTATTTTTATGTAATATTTAGGGTTCTATTGTGTATGTTGGAATTTAGAAGTCTCCCTGAATGGATAGTAATGCTAATGCTAATGCTCATCACACTATTTATAGGAAAATAAATTCCTTTTAAAACTTATTTGTGAGTTCTTGGGTGTATCTTTAGGTAACTAATGCATCTTGTGTTAACACATCTCAAATCTTTGCGGGCAACAACCACAAGCTGCAAGTGAAGGCAACACGGGCCAAACCACAGTGACAAATTAGCATTAGATGTTAGCGTAGGGTTTTGCTTTGGTCAGACATTTGGGGAAAGTTCTTATATTGTAGATACCATGTTACAAAACCAACTAGCTGCCTTCACTTAGTATTTGCATAAAATTGCCCACATCACTGCTGATATTACTGTCACTGATGCTGTAAATTTCCAAGTGAAAACAAATAGCATTTGGCTTCTCTCTCATTGTTCCATTTCATTTGTGCGACTGTAGCAGTGACAAGTGACCATTACAAACTAGGTGGGGCAAACATATTCTTTGGGTCTTTGCATTTTATGCAAATGCTGAGCTGACACAATGCAGACACTACCAGATGGAGGGAGGCCAGCACTACTTGTTTATGTCTCTAACCTCTTAACTAGGTTAGCCCCCCACACTGAAAATCTGTGGATGAAAAAAACAAACAAAAAAGCCTGTGTGGACATATGAATATTTAATCTCAATTTTAACAATACTGGGAGTAGTAATACATCTAAACATCTTTAAAAAGAAAATACTTCAAAATCTACTGTAAAATGCAATTCTACAAAAATGTGATTTCTGGTGAGGAATAAATGAGGACACCCCCACCTTTATTCCCAATTAAAATGGCTCAAATAACACATAGGTGTAGCACACCAGGATGATTAGAACATTGTTACTCAGCGTTTTGAAGGAGGTTTGCACTTCAGAAAGAAGATTGTATCAGCATATAAGTCTGGTAAGGGATCTAAAAAACATTTGCAGTCCACTGTCCAGAAAATAGTCTACAATTATAGGACTTTTAAATCAACTGCCAAAATGTCAGGTTCACCACAAGAACAAAATGCAAGATGCTAAAGGAAGTCTCCAAAACCCTTAAAATGTTATCATGAGACCTTCAACAGACAACGTAGACAAAGACTGGGACTTATGTAATGATGTCCGATGGACAGATAAGTCTAAAATTGAATTCTTTGGACACTAAAAGAGAAATAATGTCTGGCATAAACCAAATACAGCATTCCAGGAAAATAACCTCATACCAGCTGTGAAGCATGGTGGTGGAAGTGTCAGCAGTGTCTGGCCAGCTCACCATCATAGAATCCACTATGAATTCTACTGCGTATCAGAGGCTGCTAGAGGCAGGTGTGCTGCATCCCCCTGGTGGTGCCATCAAGATACTGCAGTTAGGCCGCAAGAATTTACAGTAATCAAATAGTTTTAATTTACAGGTTATAGTTAATTGTGAAATGACCATAAATTGTTATTAAATATCAACATTAAAAAGAAATGAGAACCATCATAGCTGATTAAAGCTTGGAACCAAAATTAAAGTTGTCAGTAGCACATTGGAAAAAAGATATTGCATTTAATTCATTTAAAAGAAAGTTCAAATAAAACAGATAAAAAATCTATTTGTGAATATTCTATTTTTTATTTCACTCTCATCCATTTTTTATTATAGAAACTTCATTATAGCAAAAGAAAAAAAGAAAAAAGAAAACACCCCCCACCACACACACGGATGGGTCAAACGCATCTCGTTGCAGTGTGTGTGTGTGTTCACAATGACAATCACTCATTCACTCACATGAAAAGAGAAAACATTCCTGGACTATTCCTCCTATAAGTGATCACCCTGCTGAAAGAAAGTGGGTGGGAGTTTAGGACCCTGCGGTAGTGCCTGTCCTCCAGAGTGGAGCTAGTTGTGTGAGGGAGGCGCTGCGAGCCAAATCTGCACTTTACAACAACCCCCCCAAAACCCAGATAGTGGGTGAACTATCTGCACCGTCTCAGAAGACCAAATCAGCCGAGGAGCTGAGCTACACACTCTTCCTTGTCCGCGGGCAGCGCCAACTTCGAGCTCCCTGCTGCACCGCACAAGCTGAAAAACACACACACCAGAGACGGACGGGAGAGCTTTAGAGGCAGCTCCCCCACCTCCATCCCCCTCCCTCTCCCTCCTCCTCCTCTTTTCCTTTGAGTATATGTGGAGGTCAGTGAGCACTCCGATGAGAAACCGTGCTCCGCGGCGAGGCGAAGTTTGCTCGTTTTCCTAACCCGAGGGGAGCCGAGCCGGGCCGAGCCGGCGAAAGCTGAGCCGAGGAGAGCCGAGACGAGCCGAAGGAGGAGGAAGAGTTTTGAAAAGGGGAGAGAGAGAAAGAGCGAGGGAGAGATGGTGTTGGACGGGGCTCTGCGAGCTGCCTGGCTCTGCGTCCTGGCGCTGGGCTTCTTCGTGTTGGCCCCGTGCAAAGCTCGGATTTACACCAACCACTGGGCTGTGAGGATCACCGGGGGAGGCGACCTCGCCGACCAGATAGCGAGCAGATACGGCTACAAAAACCTGGGCCAGGTACGTCGGAGCATCCCCTCACAGATTCAAATATTTATTTATTTATTTCCAGCTGTGTTTTCCATGTCATTTTGTTTGTATTTCTTTTAGCATTATTGTACTTTGTCGTGTTTGTTTACTAGTTTCGTGCGCGCTCGAGCGCCCGTCTGCGCGAGGCGTTTCGTGTTCGCGGTTTTCTCCCTCTTCTCCACAGCCGCTCGCTTGGAAAGTTAGCGGTTTTTCACTCTGAAGCGGGTGGAAAATCAACCCGAAGTTTGGGAGCACTTTCAGAAACCGTGTGTGAGTGTCTCCTCGTGGCCGTTTCGCCGCGTTTAGCATCTTTAGCATCTTAGATTCTTATTTATTTTGTCGTCGACGCGTTACTTTTTCCACCCACGAGGGAGAAACGCTGCTCCGGATCTATGAACCAACAGGTGTCTCTCGCCAAGCGACTGCACGCAGACTAGTGGTCACTTCAGACGGATTCCCTCTTGCTCGCTCACTTCTGCCTCATCTGGACCAAGACCACAGACGCCCAGGTTCATATCTCCCCATCCCCCCAAACAGGCCTGTCAGTCCCCTGCTTTCAGCCATGAGGTGTCCAGACACTGTCATTAGTTAACCCAGGGTGATCCCAGTGTACCAGGATTGGAGAAGATCTCACAGAAACATGGTGGCCAAATCTGCCATATGGGCCAAACTCCTGATCTCCATAATCTCACTTCATAAAATGCCCTGTGGAGAATTTTTCTGGTTCTCTGTTCAGACACGTATCCACTTCAAATTAATAGACCACCCTCTTGCACATGAGCTGAAGTTAATGAGGCAATATATACTTATAGTTTTACCACTGCATGTTCCATTCTAAAGCACTGGAGCCATATACAAGTATGGTGTCATTATTTTTGGCCACTCTATGTAGATTTACAGCATGGATTTTTTTGAGAGTAGCCATAACTCAGTAAGTTTCTCAGGCTTGCTTTTCTGAGGCCTTGTGTCTTTCTTGGCCCGAGCCGTGCACGTTGCTTCTTTCTGGGAAAATCTAGTGAAGATGGCCAAAGTACAAGGCTCTAGAGATTGTGACGCACAACGCTGGCTGAACTGGAGGATATCAGCCTTTATTTCCACTAAAGATAGTGAAAGTCTTTATTCTTTACCTCATCAGCTTTATGGGTTTAGACTCCACAGGTCTTCGTGGAATTGTTTTGGTGGAACACTGTCATTCCTTCTTATAGAAATTAATTTGTGAACTTGGCCCAAATAACTGCTTGGGGAAAAATCTTTTTAGCTGTCATGGCTTGTTGTTCAGTCTGCAGTCTGGAAACCTTCTCTGAAGTGTTTTGGATGGTAGGTCGTACCGTGGTGAGGCCTGAGGGCCCCAGATTTCTGGTAACAGTAATTAGAAATGAGTAAGTCTTGGCAATGAGGTTGGATTATCTCAGTCCTGTCATACGCTGTTAGGAAATCATTCTTACTGTTGATAAGTCATGGTTTTATTAGAAATTCACTCCCCATTGGTTTGTTTGGCTTGTAGTTGGACATGAGTGTGTTGGGAGCCATTAGCGGGTTTGGGTGATGGTCATGTGTATTTTGATGATTTGTGCATTTTGTACGACAGCTCTGCTATCTGCTGTCTATGCATAAGCGAAGCTCAAAGCCGACTGGTGTTAAGTGCACACGCAAACTGAAGTCTCCTCTGTAAAAGGATCTGCCCTCTCATGTAACGTTTTCCCAGGTCGTGGGGCTTCTACATTCTTAATGATGGAGCTGATTAAAGCAGTGTACTGCAGGGTTGTGGCCAGTTTTAACATTATACAATATTAACAGCTCTGTTTCATCCCCTCTTTTAAAATTTGAGCCTCTTGTAAGATTGGGAGCAAGTCTGGCCGTGGTTGCTGGTCCGTCTGTATCAAATTCTTAATATCATTGACTTATTTCTAATGTGTTTTGATGAGACGTCATTGCGTTTGTGATGTTCCCGCAGATCGGCGACCTGAAGGACTACTACCACTTCTTCCACAGCCGGACGATAAAAAGGTCGACGCTCTCCAGCCGAGGCACACACAGCTTCATCTCCATGGAGCCAAAGGTCAGGCTGTCGCCGTGGCAACCGCACACCTGGGTGTTCTGCCGTTGACGCGAACTTTTTCCGGTTTTCTCAAACGCACATCAGTACCTGTGTGGTAACATGAGGCAAATGAAAATCAGTGCGGTCTACGTATTCAGTCATGTAAAGGGCAGACAGTTTGAATATACACACACACACACACATCTTGACAACACTGTCTGAATTCATATTGTTCTCTTTTAGGTTCAGTGGATTCAGCAGCAGGTCGTGAAAAGGAGGGTAAAGCGAGATTATAAGCCTTCGTACACGAGCGCCGTTCAGTCTAGCCCTGTCCAGTCTGACTCCATTTACTTCAACGACGCAAAATGGAGTAGCATGTGGTACATTGTGAGTATTTTCGAGCATGCCCTGAAATTGTAAAGCTGATACAGTATCTTAAACCAGTTTATGAGCGAGACTGACTCAATACCTCATCATTGAAGGAAAGTATATTTATTAAAAATATTGTTTTGGGTGGATTTACAGGTCTTGTGATATGAAATTGTCTGACGGTGTCTGTCAGATTAATGTAGAAAATGAGCCTTTACTATGTCATATGACACGTGTACACTTTTTGTCCAATATGGGTAATTATGGACCATGTTCCGTAGAGTGTTGGAAGTAACATGTTTTAATTACACTACTTTCAGAGGTAAAATTGATGTTATTAATTATTGTCCCAAAGAATTTAACAGACCCGTTACCCATTACTTTCAGCTTGCAAGTCAATTCCAATGTCAGGATTATCCAAAATGAGTTCTCTGACAACTTGTTGCAAGAGATATTAAATGTTAAATACAAATGTGTATAATTCATGGACTTTCATGAAGTATCATGATATAACAATTTTCCATGGACATTAAAAATGCATGGACATTAGGTGATGTCGTAAACATGGTCTTGCTTCTGTTTATCAGGGAATCCAATTGACACCATGCTTGTAGAGGACATCCTGTTTCCAGAAGCTAGAAGGTCATCAGTTCACAATTCCTTGAAAAGTTTGGTGACTACAGTTGAGCACTTTGCCCTAGTTACTTTGGAGCCCCAAACATGTCTGTAATTGTCATTTTAGTTTATGATGCGGAAGTGGTTTTCATATTTGAGACATTGACTTGGATACGTGGGACTATGGACCACAATTGCCATCCTGAGGAGTTACTATTGGTTGTATATGTGCGTGCTTGATCATCACAGTATTTTGCTTGCACACGGAGAGTGAAGATCAAGGAGTGTGTTCATAGCTGCACTTTCCATTCTGTCAATGGTTAATGCAGCTCAGATAACGTCAATACTTTGACCTGGACACCACCATCTAACATGAGCTTCTCTTGTTGTCCTGGAAGTTGTACTTTGAGAGCAAATAAACTTGACTTGTCAAAGGTGGTCTGCAGTTCCAACTGTGGTGTCAAATTAATATTGTATTTTGTTCCAAAATGTAACAATTGCTTTAAATTGAGCAAAGATTTGTCCTCCTTGGGGGGGAATCAGTATTAGCAGGGTTTTTATAGCCATTATTTATTGTCTTTCCTCATTTACTGTATTAGCTTTCAGTTAAGTCTGGCTCATACGTCCAGCTGTGGTTCAAATAACTACAATTCTCCAATTCCATTTCATTTTCTCTTGCAGCAATGCTGGATTGCTTTCCAATACACTGCAACGTTTTCCATTTTTGTATTTAAATTTGTCCCATGTGTCCACCCACCTTTTTAATCTCCGTGTTTAATGTTTTGCAGCACTGTAACGATAACATCCATAACTGTCAGTCGGACATGAACATAGTGGGGGCCTGGAAGAGGGGATACACAGGCAAAGATGTGGTGGTCACTATACTGGATGATGGGATTGAGAGGAACCACCCGGATCTTGTACAGAACTATGTGAGTTAGAATTGATCATTGGAAAATGGAGTTACACAATGTTGATCAATCAAGACATGTTCTGTGTCCAAACTGAAGCTGTGAGTCAAACAGTGCTAATAAACAATAGATATTGTCTCAGTCAGCTCTTTATTAAGGTCATGGAGACCCGTCATGGCTTATAAACCTATAACTTACTGTGAGCTTTGAAAGGGGCAGCCATAGCCTGACCGAAGGGTCCCAGGTTCGATTCTCGGAACCAGACAGCAGGCTGAAGTGCCCTTGAGCAAGGCACCTAACCCCCAACCGCTCACTATGTACGTCGCTCTGGATAAGAGCGTCTGCCAAATGCTGTAAATGTAAATGTAAATGAGCTGTAAAATGGACAAAATTTCACTGCTAGCACCTTTGGGCAACACCAGAATTCAAAGGAGAATTGCTTTTGGATTAGATCCCTCTGTACTGGTGACTGTCATTATCACACAAACTATTCCCAATCATCCCTCCCACTGTATGGTGCAGTGAAAACAGACCCTGTTGTCTAAACTGGCAGAATTCTGCTACATAGTGAATTAGTATTTTTATTAACCCAGAGTAAGTAGTTGTACTGTATTTACATGTGTCTACATCTTGTCCTCAAGTCTGTGCCACCTTAACAGAAAGGTGGATGTGGATTGGGGGAAGTTATTGACTTGCTGGTTAAATATGGAATTAACATGGCATTGCTGGTCCACTACATCTGTAAAGTTGTTTAAATATAATGTATTGCAGAAGTACTCATTTAAGGTAGTGTGTGGGCGCACATTTGAGTTTATATTGTAATGTTTCTTAGCTTAATGTCATTATTCTCCAAAGAAATTGCCTCTGGTTTACGTCAAATATGAGCAATTGTTTCATTGCTCAGAAAAAGTCACCTGGCCTTGAACCAACTCTGCAAATGTACACATATCAAACATTTATTTTGATGATGTTTACAGGAGAGAAGCCAAATGAAGGCGTTATCCAGTCTGGTTGCTCAATGCTAAAAATGTTCGTCCTCATTTTTAAATACAGCTTGTCCTCATATCCTTCTCTCTGGTCTTGTAGGATAACCAGGCCAGTTATGATGTCAATGGAAATGATTTGGACCCCATGCCCAGATACGACGTCAGCAATGAGAACAAGTAAGTGTGCAGTGCAGGGTAAACACCCGGTCTAACACCCCTCCAGCTGCTTCACCTATGTGAAGTGCAGTGTGTTTATAAAGTATTTCTGTTGTGTGTGTGTGTGTGTGTGTGTGTGTGTGTGTGTGAGAGAGAGAGAGAGAGAGAGAGAGAGAGAGAGAGAGAGAGAGAGAGAGAGAGAAGAGTACTTGGTTGTGAATGTGGATATTTGCTGTGTGTGGTGAGTAGATGGATACCCCTCCTGAGTCTGTGGCTTCCACTCTGCCAGCGTGTGTGAGCCGGTGCCAGATGGCATCTCAGCTTTTTTGGAAGGTTGAGCCAGAAAGCTTGGCCTGGGTTTTATACTCACCCCCAGCGCTGTTCTGCTGGGGCTTCAGAATGCTGCAGTTCCAAAACTAACTACCAAACTGTTGTCTTCTTTTGCACCTGTTTTCCCAGCGCTCAGTAAGGTCTTCCATCTTCGTTCTTTGTTAAAACAAAAGTAGTTTTGTCAGTTTTCCCCTTATCCCTGTTGTAGTCAATCTGTCCATTTTTATAGATAACAGCAGCACAAATGGGTTAGTAGAGCCAGAATGTAAGTAGAGGTGTAACCATTAGTAATTTCAATACATACACCAAAATGGTGCGTGATTCAAGATATCTGACATGAAAATCGACGTGTTCATTTTACTGCATTGTTTCTTACTGAGATGCTGCTTTTGCTTATGACTACATCACTGTGTTTGACCTAAATGCTGTTAACCAATCACTGGAAGCTCATTCGTTTGAACTTCAGTGGAGCAATAGTGCCATTAATGGGTCAAAAGAAACTATAAATGGACTCTGATTTAAATTAAGCCCACAGACACTCTTGATATGATTGTGGCAAATGCCATATTACATGTTTTTAAAAATCCCAGCTTCCTGCCGCCTGTAATCATTAGTTAGCTTCTAAAATGTGATTGGCTGAGACATGCTTAAAGCTATTGTAAATTATAATGTAGGCAGTTTTGTTTACTAACTATTGGATGCAAATTGTGAGCATGGCTTTGTTTGATGAAATGATTGTGTGTGTCACAAAAAGCATAATTATATCCATGATTTTACAGACGCTTTCCAAATGCATTTTGCTGTGTTAGCGCTAAGCTAGCAATATTAATATAGTATCTGTAAATGGACGTTTGGAGCTTGTAACTGCCTGATAACATAGAAATGACTGTTTTACAGTCTTTCAGTAAGGATTTGAACTGAAATCTTATGTTCAGTGTTGGCCTTGTTGGGAGATCGATCCCCGGTGTTGCCTCAGCCAATCATGGCCCAGTTAAAGAGGGTACAAATAGCTTTGCTCTCTCAGTACTCAGCTCGCGGTAGCGTGTGATGGGGGTGTCCTAGCTAGTGGGTGGAATTGGAGAAGATTAAATTGGCAGGAAAATAACTGCATACTGTAGCCATAAGGTAATGGTCTACATCAACATCCAAACATTTAAGTGTGATCACTAGTTTTCCAGAGTGTTAACAAAAGGAGATTTTTTGCAGTGAGTGAGAGGTGTTTTCAGTGCAGCAGAATTGTTACTTGTTATTTAGTCTAAAATCCAGTGGTCGTCTAAAGATGCAGATTGTTTTAAACGCACTATTACTGTAAGCCTTCAGATGCTACAACTGTTCACTAGTCATTTTATGGCCTGAGGAATTTGTAGCAGAGTGTTTGAACCTAATGCTCTTGATGGGAGGAAGTGTGTGCTAGAAGGGAGGCTTTTCATAGCGTGTGTGGGCACGTTTTATAGAATACTATAGAGTACTGTCTGCCCAGTGTAGCTGTCCTGTGTTGGGCGCTGGATGTTTTTGCCTTGCTCAGTGAAAATAAAACTGCAAGCATGACTTTTAATGAATGGGACCTGTTTAGAACCACTGACCTTACTGTCAGTCATCACCAACACTGCTGACGTTTTTGGTTCTGTTCGTGTGTGTGTGTGTGTGTGTGTACGTACCGGTCACACATTGCAACACCACATGTCTAATGTCCAGCCATACCAATGCAGCCTTTGTCATTGCTCCACCAATTTTCCTGCTTCCAGCACATCAACTTCAAGGACTGACTGTTCATTTGCTGCATAATATATTCCACGCCTTTGTACTAAAATAACGAGATGTTCAGTGTGATTTGCTTTGGTGTTATTTGTAAGCCAGGACGTGAACAGTCATTTCTTAAAGTTGATGTAGTAAAGCTGGTAGAATCTGAGCCACTGACAAGTGCTGACTAGACAAAATCAGAGCATCTCCAGTACCACGCAAAAGTGATCCAAGGAAGAACTGGTGGCAGGGTCCTGGGTGCCCAAGGCTTACTGATGTGGGCACAAAGACCAGCCCGATAGGTCCGGTCCCCGAGAACAGCTAATGTTGCTCAAAAAGAGAATTATGCCCTAGATATGACACAGGTGGTTTTAACGTTATGGCTGATTGGTGTGTATATTTTCCTTTATTCTGTTGTTATTATATTTACTCTGTTCGAAGACGACGGGCTGAGTGTGCTGGCTGGGATGAAGTATGATCCTGTGTTATGTCTCTGAGGGAGATTTTGTTTGAAGTGCTGTGGCTGTAAGCTCACCTGCCTAGAAATGTCTGTCTCTCTCTCTCTCTCTCTCTCTCTCTCTCTCTCTCTCTCTCTCTCTCTCTCTCTCTCTCTCTCTCTCT
>JBBIGC010000018.1:2399080-2409302 GCA_037576955.1 Lepidarchus adonis | reverse complement strand
TGTGTGTGTGTGTGTGTGTGTGTGTGTGTGTGTGTGTGTGTGTGTGTGTGTGTGTGTGTGTGTGTGTATTCACATCTGCCAGAGGAATACAGGTCAATGAGGAAAGCAGAAACACACACACACACAGAGTCCAGTAATATGGTATACAGCATAATGTGTGAGCAGAAACCCAGTGAAAGATGATAAGTCTGCAAATGGATGTGTCATGGTGTTTTTCTGTATTAGTTCTACATTTCTGGTCACATGGACTTTACTGAAATGTGTATTATGGTCGAGAAACATTTTATATTTAATATTTTTAAGTAACATAACATCATAAAGATGAGCCCTTGCTTTTCAGTGAACTTGAGAGGTTGTGTAATTCTCTGGTGTGAGCATCATCAGTATTTGTGGTGTTTCTGCTGATTGGACCTGGGATCTGGGATCTGCTGCTGTTGTGGATCTCTGGAATCCTCTCTCTCCTTTTTTTTCTTTTTAAATGGCTGAGATTCGAGACACTGGTTGCCATGGCAGCGAGAGTTTTTCAGTGCAGCTGTTCTCTGCTGGAGGTTTCACAGCGGAATGCAGACTGACTCTCTCTCGTTCTCGCTTACACTCTCAACCTCGGCTTTATGAGAGATTTTTTTATGTCTTTTTCCTGATGAGTGGTGGTATTAGATTTATGCGGGGTTAGTTTAGGTCAGCCACGCCGCTAGAATGTCTCCACGTGTCGTCTGCGCACAGAGATGGGGAACTTTTCTAATGTTTTCCCTCAATAGCTCAAATATTTAGCCACTGTGTTTGAGCCGGCTCGGCTAGAGGAGAGCATGTTTAGTTTCAGGCCAGCTGTTGCGCTGTAGCAACTCTCTTCCTCTGCGTTTGACTGATGCAATAAGGAAAATCAGCAACATCTGACTTCACCTGTGTGTGTGTGTGTGTGTGTGTGTGTGTGTGTGTGTGTGTGTGTTTTCTCTGTAGGCATGGTACGCGGTGTGCTGGTGAAGTGGCAGCATCTGCTAACAACTCCCATTGCACTGTGGGTATTGCCTACAACGCCAAGATTGGAGGTGAGTGCAGCTGCATTGAAACCTCAAACCCCACCACACACGCTTGGCTCGGCACTCTTGGCTCACTTCAGGAAGGCATTTCTTTTTAGGCATTTTTTTCCTCATTTAATTCTACATCTGACCTGTTGCTGGTTATTTACAAAATTCACTTATTGTCCTAAATTTTTCCTGCATTACAATTATTATTTTTTTTTTTATTTTACTTAAGTTTGATGTAAAATGCTTTTGGGCACTTAACCTTGATCGGCATCCCGTGGCTCGACTGCATCTGACTGCAATAAGAATCCTGCAGCTCACTTTACTGCTAATGGAATCCCATGAATCAAGAGCACTGAACAGTGATTACTATTGGAAATATGTTTGTGCCATGTACAAACCCCATTTCTATAAGTAACTTTTAATATAATATGAAAAAAACTTTTCACTGTCTTCACTGAACAACTAAAATGTTTTTGTAAATATCAATAAATTTAGAATTTTAAGCTTGCAACACAAATTTTTTTTTTGCCACTGTGCTACATCACCTTTCCCTTCATTAAACTGTTTAATCATTTGGGAACTGAAGAGATTAACTATTGCAGTTGCTAGTGGAATGTATGCCCATTCTTGCTTGATATAAGACTTTAGCTCTTATCAGCTGCCTTTTCCTGGGAACGGGTTGGTTGGTCGGTCCATTTCATCTTTGGCTTGAAGTCCATTTATCCTAGAAAACAAGCTGAAAGATGGGCTCCACTGACCACAGTACAAGTTTACTCTGTCTTTCTTTCCATTTGAGATGAGCTTTGGTTTAGAAAACTCAATGTAATTTTTTTTTGTAGAATTTAACTTTGCATAACAGTTCCAGGTTAAATTTTGGTGAAACTAGATGTATAGCCCTGTGACCCCAGTATAGGCTGACGCAATGTAAACTATTCTCATTCTCCAAAACAGTCATGCGCAGGACCCCAAGGTCTTAAACAAAATGGCATGTCGGGGATCAAGTCAGGATCAAGGATGTCTGACTTACACTCCAGAATCTCTGATTCACCCATACTCTGTGGCACCTAACATTGGCTGAACAGTGCCTGAAACTGGTTGAAACCGGTGAAAAACACAATATCCCCTTAAAGGCAATTGAAACTCTGCACTCCGCACCTCTTCCTAACCTTCTCTTTGGGGATCCCTCATCAGGAGAATCCCTCATCCACAAAACTGTAACCTGTACTCAATTTTAGCTGTTATTACCTTTGACTAAAATCTCTCCCCCAATAAAAATCTTTAACATTAGTTTGACAACATGACCTCTACTTGAAGAACATCAACACATCAATTAATACAGCAGCAGATCTTGTTAAGTGAGTTGTTAAGAGTTTTCAAAAGTTCTCGCAAGCCCCTGTAGCTGTATTTATCATGGTACCATGACTGTTTCTGATGAAGTGCTTTGGGAGGATTTGAAAGTTTCCAGCCTTGTCCTACAGGGATTGAGGTTACTTTACATTTCCAAAAAGCTTCACATTACTCCCTGTAGATGAGGCAGGACCTCAATTCTTTGTAATATTGTATTGAAAAATGAGCTCTTCTTGAGCTGTCTGACATTTGGCATAAAATGGTGAGCCACCATCAGTCTTTACTTGTAAGCTCACTTATTGTGTAATGTTTCAAAATTCTATTAACTTTATTATACACCGCTCAAAAAAAAAGGGAACACCTAAACAACACAATGTAACTCAGTCAATCACACTTCTGTGAAATCAAACTGTCCACTTAGGAAGCAACACTGACAATCGGTTTCACATGCTGTTGTGCAAATGGAATAGACAACAGGTGTCACTTTTGAATGCTAGTGGTGCTTTTTAAAAATGTATTTCTTAATTTTTTAAAATATATTTTATTATCCCTTATAGCCCCATAAGTGGGAAATTTATTATTTTTGGAGAACGTTCTGCTGCCTGCAACATCCTCCAGCATGACCAGTTTAGCAGTGGGTCAGTAATGGTGTGGGGTGGCATTTCTTTGGGGGTCCACACAGCCCTCCATGTACTCGCCAGAGGAAGCCTGACTGACATTAGGTACCAAAATGAGATCCTCAGACCCCCTGTGACAGTTGGCCCTGGGTTCCTCCTAATGCAAGACACTGCTAGACCTCATGTGGCTGGTGTGTGTTAGTGCAGTTTCTGCAAGACGAAGATTATGGACTGTCCCGCCCGTTCCCCAGACCTGAATCCAATTGAGCACATCTGGGACATCATGTCTCGCTCCATCCACCAACGCCACATTGCACCACACTGTCCAGGAGTTGGCGGAGGCTTTAGTCCAGGTCTGAGAGGAGATCCTGAATGTCAGACCAGATCAGGACGCCATCCGCCACCTCATCAGGAGCATGCCCAGCGTCGTAGGGAGGTCATACAGACATGTGAAGCCCACACACACTACTGAGCCTCATTTTGACTTGTTTTAAGGACATTACATCAAAGTTGGATCAGCCTGTGTTGTGTGTTTCCACTTTAATTTTGAGTGTGACTCTAAATCCAGACCTACAGGGGTAAATAAATTTGATTTCCATTGATAATTGTTGTGTGATTTTGTTGGCTGCACATTCAACTATGTAAAGGACAAAGTATTTAATAAGAATATTTAATTCATTCAGATCTAGAATGTTTGTGTTCCCTTTTATTTTTATGAGCACTGTGTATATATTTCCAATATTATTTTTAATATTTCCACTCCCAAATTTTTTGAGCGTGTTGCAAGCATCATATTCTCAATTTGTTCTCAATTTGACAAAATTTCGAATTTTTTTTCTTTGAACCTTTATCAGCTACAAAAATTGTAACAAGTCGCACATTCTTTTTGCATTTTATGAAAAATAAACTTTTCCAGAAAATGGGGTTTGTACCTGTGCACCGCCACCGCAAACAGAACTGCACGTTCACCCAGTGAAGCTCAAAAAAACTAAAATGAAGGTTAATATTCATTTTATTGTGAACCAAACTGTAAAGTGCTGAATTGTGGCTTTTGATTTTTGGTTTCAGTTATTGTATCACTAATATCCACCTGTATATGCAGGTGTCCGCATGTTGGATGGAGATGTGACCGACATGGTGGAAGCAAAGTCGCTAAGCCTACAACCGCAGCACATTGATATCTACAGCGCTAGCTGGGGCCCAGATGATGACGGCAAAACCGTGGACGGGCCTGCCTCCCTTGCTCGACAGGCCTTCGAGAACGGCATCCGTTTGGTAGAGCTCATTTTAAATTCCACCTAATCCACCTGGGTACATCACCACACCTTTGACATGTTTGAGTTTGTATGTTTATATAACTACATTCCTATAGTTCATTTCAACTTAAAGACGGGACAGACACTTGCAGATGGTAAAATATTTATCTGTCTATAAAGCACGTGCGTCTATTGCTTATAGTCAGGACAAATATTACTCTGGATGTTTAATTAAAGCTTAGCAGTGGTTCTATGTCTATAAAAGATGGAAAGAAAATCATGTCCCACAGGAACATAGTCAGAATTGTGTTGGTAGGGAGTATATGGCAGCTGTGAGTGAAAATTATTTTATATACCGTACACTCAGTAATGTAGGTGTCCTTTCTTTAAAGCAATGTCTTGAATGTCCATTTGGGTCCCTGCAGAACCAAGATGAATGGGTAGACCCTTTTGTAAGTGTGGTGTTTTGGTCATTTAAAGAACCTCCGCTCAGCCATATGTCAAGGCCAAGAGCCGCTTTGACGACTTTCTTTTTTTAAGGCTGTGCACAAACGGTCATGGAGAGGACGCTAATTTTAGGTTCCTCGTCTTGTTTTTTGCTGGCTGGTTTTCTGAGGGCGTTTTCTTTCTTTCTCATTTTAATTCCCGGTAATTCCTGCACTTGGGAGTGACCTTCCAATGTAGGTATAGTTTATGTAGTCTGAGTCACAAGTTTGAGTATGCCAGTAATTGGCCTCTGCCCTGTACCAAAGGTGTGTTTGCAAAACATGCCTTAACCACTTCATTCTATGTGTTGCCCGTAGATTTCAGTGAATTTAATTTAGCGTCTCCTAGTAAGATTGTGCCATGAAGCAAAGGAGGATATGAGATGTCAGCTTGATCAAATTTCTCTTTAAATGGAATGAAACTGAATTTGTTGGAAGATGGAGAAATAGGAAGTAAATCGTGAAGCTTGATCATGGTCAACATGAAACCAATGACCTGCCCTTATCTCAGTGCATCTAACTGCATTAGATCGTTGTTGTAATATAAAGTGATGTCAAAGATCCTTCATTTTCCCACAGGGTAGGAAGGGACGGGGTTCCATCTTCGTATGGGCGTCAGGTAACGGTGGGCGGAGTCGAGATCACTGCTCATGCGACGGCTACACCAACAGCATCTACACCATCTCCATCAGCAGCACAGCAGAAAGTGGCCGCAAACCCTGGTACTTGGAAGAGTGCTCCTCCACCCTCACCACCACCTACAGCAGTGGCGAGAACTATGATCGCAAAATTGTAAGTGCTCAGGAATGGCTAGTTCATTTTTGCTACAATTGTTAAAAGAATAGAAGATGGACAGTAAGGTAAGTAGTTAGTTGGTTGACCAAGCAGTGCTGTATGGTGATTTGGATGTGATCACATGTTCTACATTTGTTGACGATGCAAAAAGGGTGTAGGCAGCTGCCCTTGCTTTGAAAGCTGGCCTGGGGAACACTCAGTCACCCCCAAGAGTCATCTAGCATCTAGACTAATGACCTGTTACAGACCGAAGCCCTTGTTCTATCACCTGTAATTTGCTTTGAAGCTTTTTTTCTGTCCATTGTATGTAATCATTGTAATTTCTTTGTTTGACCTGATTTTGCTTTAAGTATTTTAGCAAAGTACAAAAGAAATTACAGCAAATAATGAGGAAAACCGATTTGGGGGGTGGCTATAGTGACCTATAATGATTAGAGAACATGTTAAACAACTTAGTTTGGAGATTTAAAGAAGGTTTAGCGTTGCTTTCTTTTGTATTTTATTGACAACATGTAAAAACATGCAACTTTGGCTCCAGCATATGGTTTTAATGATCTCAACACTTTGTTTAGAATAATGTAAGGGAAAGTTTGCCAACATTCAACACCATACTGAATGACGTATAAAAAAAAACCCCCAATTTGCTAATGGCTAACTGAAAGGAAAACTTTTCCTGTCAAGTCTGCAGTCCATATGTGGGTGCTCTTTTGTGCAGCCAAATACTAATCTCATAACGATGATACAAACATACAAGGCCAAAAGCGTCCTCTCACATTTGCTTTTTTTGTGCAGCTGGATGTTCATGTAGTGCTTGTTCACTCACACAGCAATTCATTTTCTTTAGCTTATAATGACATCATCAGAAATATACTAAAATATGTACTTTTTTTGTAATATAATTTGTCGTATTGCTGACAGAGCTCCACTCAGTACACTTTTATATCTCAGAGCTGCTGTTTCACGAAGTTGTTTGATACTGTTGGACATGATCGTTGAGTCTTTGTTTATTTTAGCAATGTTCTGCTTTGTATTTAAGCTTTAGCACTAGACTGTATGTTCATTCTTTATCTGCAGGACTTAAACATCATATTATAAATGCTATATAGATCCCCCCCCCCCCCCCCCCCTGTGTTGGAATTTTTCACCCTGAACTGAAGTGTAAAGAACGTTTCTAATGAGATTTCTCATTCCCAACTATAGCAACCATCAAAGTTGCAACCCCTTTGATAATACACAACTCCTAAATATTCCTGGAAGCATTTTGTAGTTCAAATATTAGTTGTCCTGTTGGTTGTGGAACATGCTGCGTAGTGGCCTGTTTTTGTCGTCTTTGACTGATCGATCACACAGCTTGTGCACACATGCCTGAATGCTCTCCACTCTGGTGGTACTCAGAGATTGAATAAACTTGCAATATGAAACGTCTTTGACAACAATTACATAGAAAGGCCCCATTACCTACACTGAACGCAATAAAACCAAGTGGAAAACATTAAAAATCTCTCATTACAATAACACCTGTCAAAATATGGGTTCTATTGGGCAACTGTCAGTTCTAGAAGTGTTAGACGCAGAAAAAATGGGCAAATTACACAATGTCTAGACAACTGGACCAGAGCATCTCCAAAACAGCAGGTCTTATGTTCTTGATATGCAGTGGCTAGCACCTACCAAAAGTGACCCAAGTACCGGGTCATGATCACTGAGTTTGTCCAGTCCAGTGAATGCTGGCTGTGAAATGTATGAAAGCTGTTTTGGCAACATGGCCTTACAGTATTAGACAAGTGATTGAATTTTCTGGCTGTTTATTGTATCTATAACCCTTCCTTCTTTTTTCATCTCTAGATCACTACAGATCTAAGGCAGCGCTGCACAGACAGTCACACCGGAACGTCAGCATCCGCTCCCATGGCTGCTGGGATCATTGCTCTTGCCCTTGAAGCAAAGTAAGACACCAATTAAGACTGGCTTCTACAGTAGACCTCATATACACTAGCACCATCCATTCCATCTGAAATCTACCTACCCCAGCCAAATGATCCCTAAAGGGCTTCCAACAGAAATTCAAAGCTCTTAGCTTTAAGATGGTGCTTGTAATACTATGTAATAGCAGCTGAGCGGGCATTTATCACTATTAACACTCTTTTATGAGCCTCGAGTCCGTCTTCATGATCTCAGGGAACGATGAAAGAAATGTAAGCCCTACTTTTCTCAAAAGATTATTGTTCTAACTGTGTGATGATGTGAATATTAATTGCAGAGCGGCTGGAAAGCTAATATTTTGAGTCTGGAGATAAATGGAGGCAATTAAACTTTATGAAGTAGAGACTTCATATTGAGTGAGGTCAGGACTTTACACATCCTAATGTATATGAAGTAGATTTGGACGTTTTTGCACTCCATAACCACTCTAAAGAATTTCTAGCAGCCATTTTATCAGTAACTGTTCTTTTTCATCTGGGAGTGCATGGTGTCCGAGCCTTCTTGTTAGCTGAAGACTGCTTGCCTGTTTCGCAGGGACAGAGTCTAAACTTACAAAGAAAATTTTGAGCAAAAACCTCAGCATATGGCTGCCATGTGGCATATTCCTGGCAAAATGTACCGACCCACAGTACTGTATGTTTAAAATAAAATAAAAAAAACTGACATTCAGGGACATGTGGTGGCCATCTTTCTTCGGTTTAATGTTAGATCCCTCTGTTCATGGTGCATTAGGGAAGCGGCCAATGTGAATCCAAGAGAAAAGTAGCCGACATATTAGGACACATGAACTATACTATGAGTGATGGGGTTGATTAAATATAGTCTAGATGATCGGTCCTTCTATCTTTCCTATCATTTATACTTCCTTTTGTCTTTCAGCCCTCTCCTCACATGGAGGGATGTACAGCACATCATCGTGAAGACATCTCGTGCTGGCCATCTCAATGCTCCTGACTGGAAAACCAATTCAGCAGGATACAATGGTACCAGCTTTTTAATTCTTTATGAAGTCTTCTCATTTATGGCTCCTCACTAACCTGCTTTGCATATTAATTGCCAGAGGCCAAAAATGAAGCACAAGCCGTTTCCTCACTGCCTGCTATCAACAGCGCTTCTAAAGGAATGTAGTGATTTCACTCCAAGATCTTAAACTCAACCTTAAAAGTGCTAGAGGCATCAACAATGATTAAAGCTTCGTCCTTTTAGGACATTGACATAAACACTGTTAACCTGAGGTTAATCTGATTATGACAACTATACGTTCATCCATGTACACATCTTACTCTGATTATCTTTAATTAGATCGAGCACGCCAAGGATGAAGTCGGCGCATCGTATTTGAGTCAATGTGTTATGGGAGTTGTAAAAGCCATGGTGTACAGAATGTTATCGAGAGCAAGGAGCTATTAAGCTGCTAGTTTTTTATAGCCAGATTTACTTGGGAATGCTTTCAAGATGTCAATAATTAACACTGTCATATAAATCTATGTACAATGAGGAGTTATTGGGAATATTCTGATTTAACGCACGTCTGAGACTGAAATGCTTTGAATTGTAGCTACATCTGCTTAATTACCAAATTATAACACAAAACCACTGTAGATATATAATAATGTTCATTATTATATATTGAAAAGTAAAACCGTCACTGATGCCCCTTGGTCTTCTGAGGGTCTTGTTTGCAGTCAATTGTGGAAAACCTCTGTAAATGATGAACATCTGGCTGAATATAGTTCCTGTTCTAGTAAAATGGGCTTATGCTCTGCAAATAATTAGGGACTTTATTTTCTAAACTTGCTTATAATGTACTAGTTGATGAGTCTGATATTGGGAAAAATATTTATTGTCAAATCTCAAAACTGAATGTGAGTATCATTATGGCCCTAAATATAACATTCTCTCACGATAGTTAATTTTTGCTATTTTTTTACCTTTCACATTATGAACCTGCCCTTCTTTTGGTACTTGAACATATACGTATATGTTGTGGATATATGTATTAAATATTTGCAGTAAGTCATCTGTATGGCTTTGGGCTTATGGATGCGGAGGCCATGGTCAAAGAAGCTGAACGGTGGAAGCAAGTCCCCGCCCAGCACATATGCGTAGAGAATGCTGATAAGCAGATAAGGTATTCTGAGTCACTGCTATGGCGACTCTTATCCAAATGGTCCCTTTGTCTCTAACACATGCATATCTAAATAGCACATGTTTATTTTGCCATTGTAAAGCTGATGGTGTTTTCCATTTCTTCCTTTCTGAAGGACAATTCGGCCAGAGCATGTGGTTCGCTCTGTGTATAAGGCAACAGGCTGCACAGATAATGCAAATAATCACGTCATTTATTTGGAACACGTGGTGGTACGCATTACAATTACTCATCCTCGAAGAGGTGACCTGTCAATTAACCTCACTTCACCTTCAGGGACTAAGTCTCAGCTCCTTGCCAACAGGTAACACTATTTCACTGTTATTTGTGGAGAACTGTATTGTGCAATACCGTTTTTGTGTACTTTTATAGCAATTCAGGATTGTTTCTGACTGATGACCCAATCCAGGGATTGCAAGAACTATACAGTTGTGAAAACTGTTACATTTTGCTTCAATAACACACTGTCTAAAGTTTCAGAGGCCTCATTTACACTGCAGGTCTTGATGCTCAGTTCCGATTTGCTGCCTATATCCGATTTCTTTGACCTTCTGTTTACACGTGT
>JBBIGC010000018.1:2379178-2398909 GCA_037576955.1 Lepidarchus adonis | reverse complement strand
TTTCCACATATGAATGAGGCCTGAATCCGATCTCAACATATCCGAATGCATGCGTTTTTTCCCTGTTTACACTGTCACGGGACAGATCTGATCTGTCAAATATGAGCAAAAAATCGGAATTGGGACACATTTAACTGACCTTGTAAATGAGTCCAGAGTGATGTGTGCCTGTGGTGTTGCAGGTTGTTTGACCACTCAATGGAAGGTTTTAAGAACTGGGAATTCATGACCACCCACTGTTGGGGGGAGAAAGCTGCTGGAGACTGGATCCTCGAGATCTATGACACTCCTTCCCAACTCCGTAGTCAGAAAACTCCAGGTAACTCAGTGTTCTGTGTAGTAACTGTGTTTTTTTGGTCTTAATTTGATTAATGGTTAATGTAGACAGTTAATGACCGATGTGTTTTTCCCAGGCAAACTGAAGGAGTGGTCGCTGGTGCTGTATGGCACCTCCGTGCACCCATACTCCTTCCGCAGTGAGAAGCCTCGCTCTATGGTTGAGACTCAGGTCGAAGACGAGTACAGCGAGGAGTATGTGGGTAGGTCTGGTCTTCGTTCTCGTGGACGTCCGGAAGGTTGCCAGGGTATTCCTGTTGAGGTCCCATTCTTTGATTCTGTAAATCTGTCCTGTTTTAAAAGGTCCCTGCGACCCAGAGTGCAGTGATAATGGCTGCGAGGGACCTGGGCCCCATCAGTGCATCAACTGCCTGCACTACTTTCTCAAGTTTAAGAACAATACTAGGTACAGTGCACCTACACACACACACACACACACACACACATGTACATGGATACTGATCAGCATTTTGAATGTGGGGGATGACTTTTTGAATGTTTCCCTAGGAGGCAAGGCAAGTTTATTTATAAAGTAATGTGTTTTACAAAGATAAATAGAGCATACTAATAATAAAATAATATTCTAAACCAATAGTAAAATAATAAAAAATAATATTAAAGTAAAACAATCATTTTAAAATTAGAGACTGGGAAAAAAGCATAAAAAATTAGGTCTTAAATTAAAGATACAGAAATCTTTGCAGCCCGTTTTGTTCCTCTTGTGCTCGTTTCCTAAACGTGGAGGCAGGGTAATTACTATGCCCCTCCCCTTTGTAAATGGAAAGACTGAGCTCATTCTGTTCATAAAATCATAATCACCATGATAGTTTTGTTGAAATGCTTTATTTTTCAACATTTTGTGAACAGACCTGATGCTGTTTAAGCACTGGATGTGGTGTTGACTTGCTGTGTTGGGAAAATGTGTTAAGATCAATTAACATCTAGAAACAAGCTGACAGCAGCTGGGTGACAGCATGCCTCTCTGAACACATCTCGTTTGTAGACTGGTGTGTGTGTTGGTGATTGATTCGGTTTTCTCTGATGAATTTTACACAGCCGCCTGTATATATACACACACACACAGTTATACGTGAGGCACACTGAGGCTGATGAGTTTTTCAGCTTTTGAATTTTGCCTTTGTTTCTTGGGGGAAAGTTTTTCCTCACCGCTGTCAGCTGCTGCCGGAAGGGGCTCCCCCTTCCACTGCCTCTCTTTCCATCCCTGCTTCTCGCCCCCTTAGGATGTGTGTGCCTGAGTGTCCATCTGGCTTTTTCCGAGACGATAAAAGGCGGTGCAAAAAGTGTTCTCCTCTGTGCGAGTCCTGCGTTGGCAGTCGCAGTGATCAGTGCACTTCCTGCCGACCTGGACTCTACCTTCGAGAGGGAGCCAACATGTGCGTCTATGCCTGCCCTGAAGGCTCCTACCTAGACCTTGGTAATCTCTCCTACATACCTCCTGCTCTGTCTACCTCCCTGTACTAATATAATATTATTTTGGCCACAAAATGAGCACACATTGGATTTGACTAGAATCCCACCTTCCAAATTTTAAACTCTTCATCCACTTCTGTAATGTTTTTTTATATAGAAAAAAACGCTCAAAACAATGCTTGATGCAGTACTGATGAATTCTATCTTTTAAGAAGTGGATATTATTTTCTTTAATATTTCTGTCCTCTTAAAACCTCTTGCATTTCATCACAGGGCTAGAAAACGTTACAAACTGATGAGTTTTGATGAGATTTAACAGCATTTGGGATTAAACACTGCTGTTTTGGTTACAGAGACCAGCATGTGCCGTAAATGTGGCGAGAATTGCAAGAAATGCACCTCTGCACATACCTGCACGGAATGCAAGCCAGGGCTCAGGTAATCCCTCTTCCATGCAGCCTGTTCCACTTAACCAAGCACGTTTCTGTGGTCTGGTATCGAGACTATTCCTGCCAGTTTGTCAAAACTCTATCCAGCGTTTGGCCTGAAATGCAGTTGAAACAGCCTTCTATCATTATATCATAATACCGTAACTCGAGAACTCTGCATCATTAGCTTGGAAACGGCCTTAATACAAAGTCCAGCTTTTGGTTCAAATGTGTGGCGAAACACCACGTTCTCTAGAGAGTTCTCCCACTTCACAGCTCCCTGGTGCACTCTGTGATAGCATTAGGAGAAATTCAAGTGAAAGGTGGAAAAAGAAAGAAGGGAAGAAAAATGGGTTCTGGTACAGAGCGAGCCTCCTAATGCGGAGCAGCTGTGTTCTGTGAGCGATTTAAAAATCCGTTCCAGGAGTGACTTCCCTGAATTGGCCGTAAAGGTTGTTCACCCGCACATTTGGACTTTAATCCTCACTTTGTTTAAGCTTTTCAGACTTGTTTAGACTACTGCATGTATGAAAGATGGCCGACAGGACTGAAATGTAGCTCATAGTAAAATTTCTTCCCTCATTTATTTCGACCATGTAACTCAAGGCCACGTTTAAACAAATGGTAATAGGAGTCTACATTCATTCCTGATGGAAGTCACTGTCATTAGAATGCTGCTTATTGCTGTTGTAGGAAAGCTTTAATAGACTGTTAGTCCTTAAAACATTAAGTGATTGATTTCATTCTTCACAGCAGTGTTCAGAACATGTGCTTTGTGTCAGCTTGAACCCAGCGAGACTTAATTTTCCTTACTTCTGTCTCTCCCTGTTAGTCTACAGGGGAATAAGTGCCAATTGACTTGTGAGCCAGGCACATACTACAATGGGCACAAACGTGTCTGTGAGCAATGCCATACTGCTTGTGCTACCTGCGCAGGTACATTTCTACATTTTTCTTCCCTGTAGGTATCGTCGTTTTGTTGTAGGGGTGTAACAATTAATCTGTTTTGATGCATTGATCAAAATGGTGCATAGTCCAATGTATTAATCCAATATATGAAAATCTATGTTTGTACTTTCACAATTAATTTGACTTTATTTTACTGTGGGCAGTGTTTTTTTTAACACCAAAAAACTGTTTTTACTTATTACTACATAGCTGTATTTCACCTAAAAAGTTCAAATCATAATCCGTTTGCATGTGTGAGTTGATGGAAATGAAGCAGATTGTGTTTTTCATCATATTTCATACTGACCAAAGACCCCAGTATCAAATTTAGTATCACAGCAAATTTTAATGCATCAAAAAGGATGATCTCATTGGATAAAATTATGTTTACACTTTTTCACATCAACAGTAAAAGTTTTTATTTGGGTTTATTTTAAATTGCTCGAGAGTTTGTGTCTTTTATCGTCATTTGCTTTTTTCTTTTTATCTGTTTCAAAAAACATTTTCTTATGGTTCAATGTATAAATATTCATGTGATATGTATATGCTCTTACTTAGAAAATTAGCATACATATAGACATGAAAAATAAACAAAAAAGTTTCCTAAGTAGCTCAGTAAAGGTGCAGTGCCACCACAAGCCATTAGAACAGCTTCAGTGCATCGTGGAAGACTGTAATGTGAACCTGCAATGGCGTGATGGAACACTACACATTATTCCAAAAGAAAATCCCTCAGTTGTTGTGATTGTGCTGGAGAGCACTGTCTAGTTCCTTGCCAAGGTCTCCCATAGGTGTTCAATTGGCTTGAAATGTAATGATCTGATCTGTGAAACCCACAGAACATGATTTACATCATTTTCATACTCCTCAAAACATTCAGTGACCTCTCTTATCCTGTGGATGGAGGCTCTCTTATCCTGGAAGAGATCACTCCCATTAGCATGAAATATTTTACCACAGGATCCAAGTGAAGAGAACTTGTTTTTTCAGCAAAAAAACAATTCACTTTGCAGAGCCACCAGTCACTCTCACTATATTGACCGTGTTTCTACTGGTAACAGTTATTTGACAACAAATAATCGATAAAAGAGCTCATATCAGTCGCCAAAACAAAAAACCTTCAACAGAATCGCACTACACACTTCTACTTTGTCCAGAAGATGCATCCCGCACCCCAAAACACACACACGGTCGACTGATTGCTCCCGCACCTCTTGCTGCAGTGATAAAACATTAGGGTCAAAAGTTTGTGCGAATATTGTTCTCTTGGAACAAGCTTTACATACACTTGGCCATTTGTGGAGGATATGCTGATCATATCACTTTTCTCCGTCTTTGCAGACTGTAGTTTGTAGTTTTTGCATCATTGAGATCTCAAACGGGCGTTTGTCTAGTAATGAGGCTTATGAACTTCAGCTATACTGCAGATGGACTGTTCTTCCTGTATTTGCATTCCCAGCCAAGAGCTTTCTTTACATATCACACCTGCATACGTGTTCTAGTCACTGAATGTGCTTTTGCAGTAAACCCTGTTTACTGATGTTCTTATTGAAACACTTGTTAAGCAGACTCTGTGACTGAAATAGGGTTTACTATTGGAGCACAGATGCCAGAGCCTTTAAAAGTTGAGGTCTTCAGAATCAGAAAAACTTTATTGTCCCTGAGGGAAATTGCTTATGCAACGACTGCAACATAGAGACATGACATTAAATAACATGCATCCTATACTAAAGAAAATACAAAGGTAATAAATATAAAAAGGTAGTAAAAATATAAGTTAAAGAGAAAACCCAGTACTACAAACACAAGGTAGAAAATAAAAAGGTCCTATAAATACAAAGGTAACCAAAACTACCATATAAAAATCAGTGATTTTTTTTTTAAATGAAAAAGCAGTAAAAATATGATAATTTATGGTCAAATTAAATTATGGTAACAGCAGTGATTGCAGTTACACTGAATATTGCACCTAGAGGTTAGTGAGGATGGTCATGTGCAGCATGTAATATTTGATATAGAATATTGAAGTATTGAAATATTGTAATATCAGGGCAGGCCCTGATATATTCATTATACATAGCACAGATCATGGTACTAATATATAAATTGCTCAATTTGAATATTGAGGATTGAACACCTGTTAATTGAGAGGTGATGGGTTAGTTGAGCACGTCTGCTTGCCTGGTGGTGTAAGTGTGTTTTGTGCTCAGGTACTGGTATGGAGGCATGCACTAAGTGTGCAGAGGGATACTATCTTGAAGAGTGGCGTTGTGTGCTCACCTGCAGTATAGGATACTACATGGCGGAGCAGATGGAAAACGGGGAGGTCCAGAAGTCCTGCCGCAAGTCAGTACTTCACCTTCCTCTCAATCAGCTGTACACTCACAAAGGCTTTTTCACTAATTAAAGGTGTGCTAATTCCTCTGAACACTGAGTGCTTTGTTGTGGTTCCGCCCCCTAGATGTGATCCGACCTGCTTCACATGCACAGGCCCAGGGGAGAGGAACTGCAGCACCTGTGTGAACGGCTATAACCTAGAAAACGGAGTGTGTGTCGTCAGCACAATCTGCAAAGATGGTGAGTACTATATATCTGCATGCAGTTGTCGCTGCTGGCTTTGCCTCCCGTCTTCTCATTTCTTTTGTCCAGCATGAGGCACAGATCCGCTGTTTTAGGTTTGACTTTCCACCATTTACAATGCCTTTTTAAATCTATTTCTTTTGTAAGAAATTAAATATTACTCCTTGATAACTATGGCCAACTAAATTCTTTATTATATTTGTGAAATTATACTTATTTTAGTACTTTTCTTTTTTTCATTTGTACAGTTTAATTTGACATTTTATATAGAAATTCTAAAGCTATTTGGCAGTGTTACCTAAGGCCTTGTCCACATGGGCGTTGACATTAATCGTTTTCTGACTTTAGTAGTTTCAGGTGAGCGTGGATTGAACATCTACAGTGTTTCTGCCCATTGAAGTGATAGTGGACTTTCAAATTACGTAAAAAAAATGTTGCACGATTCCCCACCCCTTTATACATATAGTATTTCTCAAACTCCCACATTTTTTAAATATTTTATTATATCTTTTCATGGGACAACACTCAAGATGTAGTCAGTGAACAACTTGTATAACAGTGTAAATTGTGTAAAAAAGTGTAAAGTGCTGTCCCCTCAAAATAACTAAACACAAAGTCTTTAATTTCTAAACCGCTGGCAAGAGAAGTGAAAATGTCCAAATTACGCCCAAAGTGTCAATATTTTTTGTTGCCGCCATTATGTTCCAGCACTGCCTTAACTCTCTTGGGCATGGAGTTCACTAGAGCTTGACAGTTTGCCACTGGAATCCTCTTCCACTCCTTCACAATGATGTCACAGAGCTGGTGGATGTTAGAGACACTGTGCTCCGCCATCTTTCATTTGAGGATGCCCCACAGATGCAAAATAGGGTTTACCTTACCTTCAGATTTTTTTTGCAAGGCAGTGGTCGTCTTGGAGGTGTGTTTGGGGTCGTTATGTTGGAATACGGCTCTGCTGTCCAGTTTCCAAATGGAGGGGGTCATGCTCTGCTTCTGTATGTCACAGAACATGTTGGCATTCATGGTTCCCTCAATGAACTGTAGCTTTCCTGTGCTGGCAGCACTCATGCAGCCCCAAACCATGACACTCCCATCACCATGCTTGACTGTAGGCAAGACACACTTGTCTATGTTCTCCTTGCCTGGTTGCCACCATACACATTTGACACTATCTGAACTAAATAAGTGTATCTTGGGCTCATCATACCACAGGGCATGGTCCAGTTAATTTATGCCCTTAGTCTGCATGTTTACAGCAAACAGTTTGCAGGCTTTCTTGTGCATTATCTTTAGAAGAAGCTTCCTTCTGGGACAGTAGTCAGACCAATTTTTGAGCACTGACAGGCTGAACCCCCCAATGCTGGCAGCACTCGTACATCTATTTTCAAAAGACAACCTCTGGATAAGATGCTGAGCCTGGCACTCAACTTCTTTGATCAACTATGGCGATGCTTGTTCTGGGAGGAACCTGTCCTGTTAAACTGCTGTTGGCCTTGGCCACTGTACTGCAGCTCAGTTTCAGGGCAATCATCTTACAGCCTTGACCATTTTTATGTAGAGCAACAATTGTTTTTTTCAGATACTCAGATAGTTCTTTGCCATGAGGTGCCATGTTGAATTTCCAGTGACCAGTATGAGAGAGTGTGAGATTTAACACACCTGCTCCCCTTTCACACCTGAGACCTTGTAACACTAATGAGTCACATGACACCGGGGAGGAAAAATGGGTAATTTTGCACATTTAGGTCATTTTTACTCAGGGGTGTACTCACTTTTGTTGCCAGCGGTTTAGACATTAATGACTGTGTTGAGTTATTTTGATGACAGCAAATTTACACCATTATACAAGCTGTACACTGACTAATTTACATTGTATCAAAGTGTCTAATCTATCTAAAGATATAAGAAAATATTTACAAAAGTTTCACTTGTGTTGAATATCTCTGAGCATCCCATGGCAGTAGTCTAGAGGGGCTTCATACCACTTTTAAGATGGTATGGTGTTAGTCACAGGTTTAAGCCAGCTGTTACGGTCCTGTGTGTCAGGTGCCAGAAAGTGTGGGTGAAATCAGAGATTCTGGAGAGAATTATAGTTGTTTTGTCCTTGATGGTGACATGACGTTCTAAAATGGTTAAGATGGGGCAGGCCTTGAGTCCCTGCACATGATGGTTTTGGAAAATGAGGATACAGCTTACAGTGCATCAGCCTATAATTGGGTCACAGGGTCTTGCATGATTTGTGATCCTTGATTCACCCATTTATATTTTGTGAATCCAATAAAGCAGTGGTGCCCAATACGTCAATCGCTATCTATCGGTCGATCGCAAAGGCACATGAGTCGATTGCAGAGCCCTTGCTTTCAAAATAAACTCTACTGCACATGTGAGACCACGCAACATAAACAAGTGAACCAAGAGCCTCCAAATACACTACAGCACAGATAGTGTGGGTAGATCGAATTATAAAAAATAAAAATTGTCATTAAAAAAATGATGTTAGCCTATCATCCATCCCCACTCTGTTTGGCAGTTGATTTTATACATACAGTACAGCCAGTCTGACATCTCGTCTTTTGTAACACTAGGCCAATGGTCACAACACATGCTTGAGCTACTGCAAAACTATAGCTAAGAAGTCACCTAGTTAGTGGCCTCCAATTGATTTCTCTTAAAGAATCTAAAATTGAGTGGGAGAGCTGGACCAAGTAAGGAACCAAAATCAGTCTGTTCATGTAAAAAGTACGACACTGACTACTAGGGGTGGGAATTGCAGAGTATCTTACGATACGATACAATACGCGATATCTGGCCGACAATAATGATAATATTGTGATTGATATATCGCATGGCAATTATGTACAGAAATTAACACAGAAACATGGGGATGTGCTATAGCTGCTTTGCGACACGGTCGGAAGCGCAGAGCAACAGCAATAAGTTAGCATCTTGCTTCCAACATAGTTGAACGAACACTACACAGTGCATTGCTCCTAATGCCTCCCACTACAGCACGCTAGTTTTAACAATGTCTACCATGCTACACACAACGTAATATATTCTCTCAGTACAAGCAGATTTTCTCTATATTGCATAAACGCATCTTCATGTACAAATCACACATTATACTGCACATATAAGAGCCGCTTAATATCCCTCAAGAACCCTTAGATATCGGGACAGAAATTATGCGCAATACATTCATATAACTGACTTCAGAAATCAGAAGTTTGTTTTAAGCCGATACCTTTTAGGGAATAAATTCTGTTAAAACACGGAGGTACAAAGTGAAAGCTCTGAGATGCGCTTGCCCGTGAAACAGGGTGGGTGGGGTGAAGGGTTGTTTACTCAAGTTGACTGCATTGACGGTTCGCTGGTAGTATGGTCCAATAGCTTTAGTTTAGTGAGATATGGCCGTCACAAAATAATCCACACACTGTTCGGTCCAAGCCAAACTCAGATTTTAGATTTAAAAGTGGCTGGAGCGTCTCAGATGAGCTTTTTTTTGCATGTAACTGTTGCAAAGTTCATCTTTTACTTTCACCTAAGAAAGTTTAGAGCATAACACAAGCTGTTGAAACCACTACTTCAGCTCTCACCCAAATCTCCTGCACTCAGTCGAGCAGCGCCACCCAAAGGAGAGAAGTAGCGTCAAGAGTCAACTTGGCAACAAATGATATTGCCGCCGGCGTATTGATTATCCTATCGTGTGAGCAAGGACAACGATATTTCGCAATATCGATATTGTGACCCACCCCTAGTGACTACCCACCAAAAACCGAGGAAAGTGAGGGACTATGTTTGGACTATGTTACTATTCAGTTTAAGACTGTATATATATATACATGTACATGTATTTTCCCAGTAGATAATTTTGGCATACATAAATATATAAATATATATATATAATTTAATTTATTTTTATTTCCCTAGAAGACAATTTTGACTTGGTGATTTTAAAAGTAGCTCGCAAGCCAAAAATGTGTGGGCGCCCCTGCAATAAAGGAGTCTCAAAACGCACAGGTTACAGAAATGCCCTGGACTTTCTCATTACTGCCTCCACAGGTAGAACCACAGCATTACAGTCTGGGCTTCAGGTTGGCATTTAACAGAGATGAAACAAACGCAAACAAACCGCATACTGAAGTCAAACAAGCACTGCTACAAAATGCCTATATCGCTCGGAGCGCTTTCATTTATCCAAGATTTAAACACCTGTGTGGACAAGGCCTCATAGTTCATTTTATTATATTTTTTACATTATAATTTTATTATTATAATGTCAGGGCTTATATTTACAGTTGAGCGTACCAGTACATTTTCTTAATCACAGTGCATAATGACCGCAAGAGCAGCAAATAACAAAGCTTGTGTCTCATGCATTCATTGAAAAAATGATGTCCAGAAATGTCACTGTCTGATCACTTTCTAAATATTTGTTCTCCTTTTCCTCTCTATGATCTTTCTACCCCTCAACTCTTTTCATGATGGGTTCCAAATCACACACGGACATCCTCCTTCCTTCGACCAATCTGCCGGATTTAAACCTCATTTCACCTGACCTGATCACCTGATCTGCATCACTTCCTGTCTCCTGGCCAATCGTCTGCCCTGCTTTTTTCTTTTTTTTTTTTCTCCCAACAACTCCCCTTCTTTCTCCTCTTTCTGCTCTGTGGAAAGCAAATGAAGAATCATGGGCTGAGGGAAGTTTCTGTGTGCTGGTGAAAAAGAACAATCTATGCCAGAGGAAGGTTCTGCAACAACTGTGCTGTAGAACGTGTTCTCTAAAGGGCTGAAGAACCGTTCAGGCCCCGCCTGCCACTCACATTCCGCTAATTTATATTTCCAGTCGAGAACCTCGATTACAGGACAATGCTGAGAGGTTTCTCAGTGCCAGAACTACAACAAACCTACCTTTACCTGTGTGGGCATTTGTGTGCGTGCGTGTGTGTGGGTGTGTGTGTGTACTTGTTTTTTCTTTTTCTTTTTTTTCTTGGAAAAAAACGTCAGGGTGTTGCAACTGGGATCAGTAATAATCAACAAATCATACACGTCAGTATTTTGTGACCAAAGCATGGATGCCAAACTTTTGTACTTTTTTTTTTTTTTTTTTTTTTTTGTTTTTTGTTTTTTTGTTTTTTTGGAGGGTGGGAGGGTCTGTCCAGGGATAAAGTCAGAGAGGCACACTGAAAAGGTGACACTTCTTTGTTTTTGTCCTCAGTATCACAGTATGATGATTAACGCCCGGATTTGTGCTTTTTATCAATAAATCTCAAACCATCATATAAGACCTTAATGTTTTCAGCTTCAGCTGCATCTCTGGGAACAAAGGCCTCAGCTTGACAACAGAGTAAATTACGCCGTAGTTTTTTCAATAAACCACAGTAGAGCCAAGACTTGGCCTTGAGTTTCAGTGGCGTAGTTTGAGCCATTAACGTTTGTTGCTGATAAGTGTGGCCAGTTTGGGACGTCTGGCTGTCTAAAAATTCATCACCTCAGGCGTGTGTGCTTGTGTGCCTGTATTTGTGTGTGTGTGTGATGCATTTTTAACCTTCCGCATACACTATGTATGAAACAATAAGAGTTTGAGAACTTGTTTTGTATACATGACTGGGTTCAAACCATTTCTTTTAAATTGCAGAAAGCAAGTGGTGAATAGCAAGCGATTTGTCTTCCCCCTCCTGGTTTGTTTTTATCACCTTCATAGATCTTCAGAGATCTGATTATCACACACATGCTCAGTCACCTATAGTTTTTACGGAGTAGACAATACTACGTTGTGGAACTCCCTGCAATGGCACCATGTCCAGGTAGTTTGTGATGGATGGCTTGAGAGAATGGATTAACTGTGCCACGCCGGGCCTAATGACACCCAGTCAAGCGTTATAATGGTTTTATGTGTGGGCTATGCACAGAACTGTCTGTTTAGCCTTCAATCAAATGTTATCCTTTCATCCGTGATTTCAGCCTTCACCTTCATGACCATTCATGCATCAGCGATTTACTTAGAGAAGGACATTTTAAAGTCGGTTTTGTCTGTGGATGGTGTATAATGCATAATCAGTTCCATATACTCTTGAAAAAAAGATGTCTATTTCAGAAACAACTGGTGCTATTGATATTATGGGATTGTTACTGATTTTGTGGTATTAGGGGCGGGGGGGCATATTTGTTTTAACCTTTTAGTGATGTTTAGTTGGATAACCTTTGACAGGGTCCAAAACATGTCTGTGAATTCATAGGATATTTCATCCAAATGGTGGGAACCTGTATCTGTACTCTCTGCTACAGAACAAAAGCACAGGAAGAAAGAAAGCGGTAGACGTCATTGAGAAAAGCGTTTAGGTTTACTAATGGTACTAGGAAAATGGACTAGAGTTCTGCTTCCCTATAAAACATATCTGACCAATCCACTTGTGCTTAAAGTAAGAAGAATTTTATGTCTTTTATTTATGAATAATTGATTTATTTTCATGTTTAGGCCATGTGGTTTAAGATGACGTAACCTTTTATTTATATATTAAAAAAAGATTTTATAAATGGTTTCAGATAAGTCTTATGTGGGTGGGATTCTGTTCTCCCACTTCACTTTTCTGATGTATTCATGATTGGGTGGGGGAGGTAGCGATCATGAACTGTCTGCAAGTACAGTACATACAATGTTACATAACTAATGTTATATAGGATTATATAAATGTTTTACACTTATTCTGTTTTGGCAATGACTTTTCTTTAAAATGTACATATGTATTTTGATCACTATTAACCTAAAAAAAAAATTCTGAGCCCAGTTTTGTTTGATGTGGTGGGGGATATTTTTTTTTTTTCAAATTTCTTTTTATTTTAAACTAAATTTAATTTTTCTGCCACAATAGAGAAGATGATTTGTTGTAGTAAGGGCCCTGAGGAAAGTGCTTTGTCTCAGAGAGAACTGGACAGAATGGTTTACTGATCTTTTTATTAATGAATTTTAAAATAAAACAAGGCTCCTTTTGAGGGTGCAATTAAACATTTAATATTTTGCATTTTTCATTTAAACGTCTGCAGGAAGTAGATTTGACTGGGAAAAATACTTCTGCAACCAAGACACATGACAATTGAGCAGAGCTGATGGTTAGATCTTCTAATCTGAGCTACTTCAGTTATGAGGAACTGTTTTTTTTTTGGGTTTTTGGTGAAACTCTCGGTTAGAATTTTTTTATCCTGAGTTCCATTTGTTCCAAGCTGGAATGCATTGGTCCTTTTTGTTGTTTTCTCACAAAAAGGCGTCTTTGTTTTGAGGGGAACAATTCACTGCTTGACAAAGAGAATCCCAAGTCATGTGCGTCAGGGACGACACAAACGCGTCTAGATGTTGACGAGTTTAAGAGACATTTTCACAGCTGCTCTTACCATGAAATTGTTTGAATATTTGTGGTTCTACACATCCCACGCTGTCAGGTACTTTTTACATGGCAAAACCATCTGAATGTTTCTTCTAAGTGGGAGGTTCATGTCTGGTTTGCATGTGAAAAGCCCATGTTTTTCCAAAGAGTATTTCATTGTCTGCAAATGCAATCCAGTCAAGTCACAATAGATAGCAAATGTGCTATTGTTGAGGCCAATATGGCTTTTGTTCTTACTGCTTCATTCTATCAAGGTTTTCGGTGGGAAAACTACCAAAACCACTGCTGTTTGAATTTCACAATCTGAAACCGTTATTTCCTACTTATTTCCCCTCTTTCGCAAGTTTTATCTGCTCGGTAATTACACAATTACTCTCACGTCGGTCCTGCTCAGTGGTGTTGAAGAAAGGCTTGGTTAATATCCAGCTTGTAACACCCAATGGCAAATGCATTATTATGCTCAAACATTTTCCCCCAATAAAAGTTTTCCAGGCGCTTCCGAAACGTATCTCTTACACACACTGATCAATCGCTGACTCCTGAAGACTTAAGATCTCACGGTGGAGATCCTCCTCCTTTCCTAACCCAGGAATGACATGCATGTCATTGCCCCCCCCCCTCTAAATGACCGGCAGCTTTACTAGGGTCGTGTAGGCCAAGATGGGGTCATTTGTGGGCGTTTTGTTGGGAGGTATTGGCCTTCAATAGGGTGTATCGGACCATAAGCCCCTAGGGTCACCAAGGAGGCCACAGTGCTATAGACCTCCTCTTTTTATGGGAACACAGAAAAAGTCCCTCAGCTTTCGGTTTCCTTCAGCGACCCACTGCTCAGCACTGACGGCTATATTTATGCTGCTCTGTGCTTTTTAGTGTAGTCCTGTATAAATGATGGAGCGCTTTCCTTTGATGCAGCCACAAGAATGAAGCCCATTTCTAAGTACAGCATTAACTACATCCTTGCACTTCTGATTTACTGCAGATTGGCGAGACCATGTTCTGACTGTGGCTAGAAAGCAGAGCATACAGCTGTGTAGTTCCACTGCATCTAGATGGTTCCATGGCGGCTCGAGTGGGCATGGAAAAGTGCGTGTGCTCATCTGATTAACAGCTCACCTGAAAGTGCTGACAGTGACTTAATTGTTCTGTGCTGAATGGGGTTTAATTATGGTGCGGGGCTTTGCATGCACTCCGAGTATTTTGATCCCAGCATCCGCTATGTGACTGATCTGCACTGTGTAGAACCTGAAACATGAAACCATTTGGCGAACCCCCAAGGCCCCTTTCCAAGCCTTTAAACATGAGAACAGGTAAAACAAAGGTAGGCTTTTTCTGTCTCGTCCTCACTTGGCTTTGTTTCTGACTTCCGCTTCATCGTATAAAGTCAAGCCTTCCCCAGCACTACTCTTCTGGAATGAAGGTTATAGGTTTGTGTATTAATTACTTTTTGGTGTAGATCTCTGGCTCTTTTTAAAGATTTCACAGATCAAGCAATCCCAGTTCCAACCACAGCTCAATGAGAGAGAGAGAGAGAGAGAGAGAGAGAGAAAGAAAGAGGGAGAGAGAGAGAGAGGTGTGTGTGTAATTTTTTGGGGGGGGGTCATATATGCAATGGGGGAAAAATATCCAGTAACACATGACGTGCGTTTAGGATCATTGTCTTGCCCCTCAGATTCAATTCACCGATAGAGGTATTGCCATCTTTCTTTACTTATCTGATGTAGTTCATTAATCTTATTTCAAAGAATTATTTTATTGCATTATAATTCATTGTTCCATCAACGATGAGAAACTGTCCAGGCCCACATGCAGCAAAAGAGTCCCAAACTAAAACACTCCCACCACCATGTTTCACAGATGACCTAAGGATCTTATACCAGAGTGCAGTGATCTTCTTTCTCTAAATGTAATGCTTCTCATTTAAACCACAAACATATTTTGGTTTTATGTACCTGTTAAACAATCTACCAGTATCCTTTTGTTTTGTCCACATGATTTTTAGGATGGTCAGCAATGTTCCTAGAGAAGTACCTGCCATACACACCATTGCTCTCCTCCTGATGGTGGACTCATGAACAACATTCGCCAAAATGAGACGGGTCTTCAGTTAGAAAATTACAAGTATTATTACAGTATTAGTATTATTAGTATTATTACATGCCTTGCAGTTGGAGTTCCCTTTGATGTGCAACCACTTCTGGGTAACAAAGGTCTTGACTGGTGAAGTCCAAACTCTTTAGTGGTGGTCTTGTAAGCTATTCCAGTGTTATGGGCATCAACAGCTCTTTTTCTGAGGTCCTCAGACGTGTCCTTTGTTCGAGCCAAGATTTGCATCCACACATCTTTTGTATGTGTGATCAGACTTTGCTGGATCCCTGTTCATAAATAAATAAGGGTCTTCCACTCTCACTCACATTGTAATCCCATTTATTGAGAACACCAGACTCTGATTTCATCTTTACATTGATGTATCAAATAAAAATTCCAGGGTTTTGCTTACTTTTGCCACATGCCGGTGTTATTGGATGATCATTTGTTTGTTTCATTTTAAACTGTTTTCATCTACTTTAAGGACTTAAAGAAAGTTAAGTGATGTTTCAGGTCATGTTCATATGTAAATTCACTTTCAAGCACCACTGTACATACAACTGCTTAACAACCTTCTAATTACAAAGCAGTCGCCTGGTGAAGGGGTCATTTACATAAATTTGGCCTAAAAGCATAGTAACAAAAACAGCCAGAGACGTAAAGAGTTCATTAAAATTAATTTCCGTTTGGTCTCTGTTGGTGCCGAGTCCAAGAACATGCATTTAGCTTCACGTTCTCTTTGGTGTTCCCACCACCACCACCAATCTCTCCATGTGAGGCAGATTGAAAATATGTGGTGGCACTTCACTTGGCATGGAGGAAGCACATGGTAGCCTTCACCTTCCCAGTGTGATGGGGACTCCTCGCCAGTGGGTATAAGGGGAGATGATTATTCCAGAATAAAACTAAGATGCCCAACAGTTGGGAAAAACAACATGAACATAAGTTGAGCTCATAAGAAAAATCAGTATACGAGAATGCAACTGAGGTTGAATTTTATCAATGGGATCAGTTCATTGTCATGGACAAAACTCTCGAATGAGAGAAGTTAACTAGCTAATTCTCACCTTCAGTTGTATGACCTTGTTCAGCCTGATGCACTATAAAGCATCAATTAATGTTTACTCCTCTAATTCTTTACAGGAATTAATTTGTGAAAAGTTTCCTCTGTTACTCTACCAGGTCAATATACAACTGACAATGGCGAATGTAAACCGTGTGCCATTACCTGCTGCAAGTGCTCAGGACCAGAGTCTAACAACTGCCTCAGCTGCATGTTAACCAGGTAACCCAACCAGAGTAGAGGATCCACCAAATGTTGCCAAACTGGCGTTGACCATTTGATCTGGTGCAGTGGCATTAAGAGAGAAAAGTTTTGCAGGTACCTGGACAATGGCCGCTGCGTCCTGAACTGCGATACTGGGAAGTATGAGCGGGACGGGCAATGTCATCAGTGTCACCATACATGCCATAAGTGTATTGATGAGGGTCCTGACGGGTGCAGAAGCTGCGACACAGGTAATGAATGAATATTAGGGGTGTGTGTGTGTGTGTGTGTGTGGGGGGGGGTGGTTCTGACATGTATCTTTGCATTAATGTGAAGGTTTTATTACACTGCGATAAATCTGTGGTGTGGAGGTTGTTCTTGTTTAGCTCTCACTGTGAGTTGGTCATAAGCTTAACAATGATTCTATGTTTCAGACACTAAGCTGGTCACTCTGATAATAATATAAAACCTAATAAAGTTAAAAAAGCAATCTGTGAATTTGCTTGTATAAAGTACAAGCAGATTTTCAATGTTTTCATTGAGAAACTTTAAGGTATTTTTTAGAACTTGATGTCTGCTACACATTAACAAAAAGTTGAGGCTGAGGCATATTTACCACTGTGTTACATCAATGATATAATTGGTTTTTTTTGCATATTCTGGCTTCATGCAAGAATTCAATATAATCTAATATATCCATATCAATATAAGCCATAGTCCAATGGTTAGAGAAGTGGGTTTGTGACAGAAGGGTCCCAGGTTCGATTCTCGGAACCGGACAGCAGGCTGAAGTGCCCTTGAGCAAGACACCTAACCCCCAACTGCTCACCATGTACGTCGCTCTAAGATAAGAGCGTCTGCCAAATGCTGTAAATGTAAAATGTAAATGAACTTGGCATGTGTGCAGAGTGAGGCCTAGCATAGTGTTGCTGAATTGGCAATGGACATCACCATGATGGCAACATATGTATCTCTAAAATCCCAATATATGTCTGTTTCAGTTGTGCAAATCACTCGTGCTGTGAGTGGTGATCCACAGTATATATTATGTACTATATATGCTGAAAGATGTACATTTGCAAAAACTTTTTGAACAATTTTTCATGAAGTTGGGCTCAATGTGGTATGCTTTTTAAAGAGTTGTAACTTGCAAAGAGTCTTTGGTCAATGCTCCTTTTATACCCATTGATGACACCCTCACCTGTTACCAGTTCACCTGCTTATTTTGTAATATTAAAAATCTCTTACTGTATATTCTAATGGTCTCCATACATTTTTTTGGACTTGCCCCAACTTTTTCAAATGTGTTGCAGGTATCAAATACAAGATTTGTTAACAAAATACAATTAAGTCAGTCTTCTAAAACATTTCAAAGTTATTTGGTACATTTGTGAGTTAAGATGCAAGATTAAAAAGCTTTTTATTAAAGATCAGTGATGAAGTGAAAGTCCGACCATGTACAAGAAACTCAATTCACTTGAGGTTGGGAACTAGCAGCTTTATGGATGAAATATCTGTTTGAAATTGTAAGTTTTTATTACCTCACTTATGAGCTTATTGTTCTTTTCTGTGTGATCTCTGACAGATAAGTTTGGTGTGGAACGCTACTTATTTGGACACGAGTGTCGAGATAGCTGCCCAGCGGGACACTACCATTCCTCAGAGAACATCTGCGAGCCCTGTCCTCCAAACTGTGTGCTGTGTAGCGGCAGCAGCCACTGTCTCCGCTGCGCCACGTCTTACTACCCCAAAGACGGGACGTGTACCAAGCTGGAATGTGGAGTGGGTCAGTTCCAGAGTTGTGTTTCTCCTGCAGTTAGCCACCACAAATGTGCTCCTCTGCATCTTCAGCAACATTTTAGCTACAAATGAGTATGTTCTCCTTTGTTCATGGCAGACTGTGTAGATCAGAGTATGTCAGGGAACGCACATGTGTTTTTTTCTATAAGGCTATTCTTTATCAAGGAAGAGACAAAGTTAATTCCACAGATTTCAAACTTCCAGCATTATTTTGGTGACAAAGTCATTAAAGTGATTTGACATGAAATGGTGCACTGTAGTCAAACGTACTGTTTTGCAATGGTGGTGATAGGAACCAAATGTCACAGTGTATTCACTACTATGAAAATCCTACCAGATTCATTGCAAACTATGATGCTTCCTTGACCATACATATCCATTTGCGCATAGTTTGGACTTAAATACACCAGTCTATCGTAGCTTTGTTAACATGATTATAGGAAAACGACTCAGTATTGAATTTTCGAGGTAGTTTGAGTCTGAAATATCACCTCATCCTAAAGCACTTAGAGGCTTGGGCTGCATCCCAAACTGCCACACTAAATAGACAAGTAGTACACAACCATGAGAAATGTATTGAGTAATGTATAGTTTGGGATACAGCCCTAGTGTAGCCCCTGACCCCTATGAGCGCTGGGATAGGCTCCCAGGATTCGCAGCTCAGAAAATGAATGAATGCTAGTGTGAACAACAGCCTCGTCAAGCTGCACTCAAACACATGTTCTGAATCCTTGGGCATCATCACTGGGTTCAAGTCCCAGGTCAGCAACAGGTGCTTTTCTGTGTGGGGGTTGGAAACACTCTGGATGCTTTGATTTCCTCCCGCTGTCCGAAGGCTTGTGGTCTTTTGTGGCCCTCCCGTCCAGAGTGAACCCCATCTCGGCTCATAGTCCCCTGGGATCGGCTTCAGCTTCCCCGTGGCCCGAATGACACCCCTAGAAATAACTGTCAGCAGTGTAGCTCTCAAAAAGTGCGAGCTTCACGTCGGATCACTCAGAATTAATCTGAACTATTGAATTCGACAGAAATGAGGAAAATTCTGTGGAATTTCCCTTTGAAGGCCGAGCTGAACATGAGCATTTGACAGGAAAGCGCAGTTGTCTGTCTCGCTAGCTTAGGGCAGGAATCTGAAGCCATTGTGCTCTCTCGTTCTTTCTCAATCTCAGCATATCAGGGAAATCTAAAGTAGAGATTTTCTTTAGCCGGTCATAACACGCAGCGGCTGTTGATCTAATCGCCTTTACACGTCGAGAATGAGAGATAATGAGAGAACGAGGGAGAGTTTGACGGAGATATGGAGCGAGAGTAAGTGCTGGAGACGGAGAGTGGGAGAACACAAATTCTTATCATTAGTGACAGACATGTATAAACGGATCCTCTGCCATGGCCCAAGGGCTCAGCTCCACACACACACACACACACACACACACACACACACACACACACACACACACACACACACACACACACACAC
>JBBIGC010000018.1:2344624-2355382 GCA_037576955.1 Lepidarchus adonis | reverse complement strand
GTTCCAGAGAGGGAGAGAGAGAGAGAGAGAGAGAGAGAGAGAGAGAGAGAGAGAATGAAGGCAGTGGAAAGCCACCCACAAGCGCAGCGGGCAGCACTTGACGCCTCATAGCCAGGGCTTTGTAGCGCTGGGGGTTTGAATCTTTTGAACTCAAAGGCCTCTTAGCCTAAGCACTTATTTTTATCTCTTGTTTTCACCAGCGTGGGCTTGATATTCTCCGGGGAAGTTACTTCGCAAACATTGGCAAGCACTAAAACAATAATACCCTATTAATCACGGAGTTCAGTTCTTCTTATTTCAGTTTTCTGGAGCTCAGGAAGTAATAAGTTAAGTGTGGTTAAGCTTTGGTGGTGTCGGGGTAAATGTTGGCAGTTGGCAGACAGTACAGCTTTGCTCGACATGCCACGCTAGGACTTCACCGTGTTGCCTTCAGGTGTCAAGGGTACATTCAAATTTTTCCCAGCTGTTTATTCTGATAAACACTGTGTCATTGTCAGCAGTATGCAAAAATATGGGTACCTCTAATCAAATTTCATGTTTTGTTGACCATAAGCCCATAAGGCATCTGCACAGAACAAACTCAAATATTACACATTTTAACACAGAATGATCATTTATTTGTTATTTGAATTAAATGTATGACCTTAATGTAGCTTGTACAAAAGTTTGGTCACTCTCCACCTCCACTGGTGTTGCCGCACATGATTTTACATGTGTAACATAACATAATGTAAAACAATATATAAAACAATGGGTTAAACAATGTCTGCCGAACAGACATACAGTTTACCTTTTCACTCATCATGAAAAGTCTTAAGAACAGATGTCCTTCTATGTTATTTACCTAATTAAGCCGTACCTCACCTCTCGCCCTCACCACAATGTGCAATGTGCCACGTGTCTGCATTTCTCCATCTATAGCTTGCCAAACTTAAGTTCGTGTTAGAGCTGTAGCCTAGAAAGTAATGTTAGGTATTAAAGATGAAAGGTTTTACTACCAACTGGTGGGAAAATATGTCTTGTTCTGTGAGATTAGATTCTACTGTACATACGTGTGTGTGTGTGTGTGTGTGTGGTGCGCTCCTCCATTAGTCTGGATAAAGGAATCATCATTGGGCCCAACCCTACACTGTGATTGTAGTTGTAATAGACTTTGCAGTTGGAACCACAGTGTTCAGGGTAAATGTTGAATTAGGTACATTCAAATTTTCCCCAGCTGTTTATTCTGATAAACACTGTGTCATTGTCAGCAGTATGCAAAAATATGGGTACCTCTAATCAAATTTCATGTTTTGTTGACCATAAGCCCATAAGGCATCTGCACAGAACAAACTCAAATATTACACATTTTAACACAGAATGATAATTTATTTGTTATTTGAATTAAATGTATGACTTAAAAAAAACCTTAATGTAGCTTGTACAAAAGTTTGGTCACTCTCCACCTCCACTAGTGTGGCTGCACATGATTTTACATGTGAAACATAACATAATGTAAAACAATATATAAAAAAAACAATGGGTTGAACAATGTCTGCCAAATAGACATACAGTTTATCTCTTTTAGCTCACCCCTTTATCTTACCTACCTCCCCACTCACCATGAAAAGTCTGAAGAACAGATTTCTTTCTATGTTATTTACCTCATTAAGCCATACCTCACCACAACGTGCAACGTGTCACGTGTATGCATTTCTCCATCTATAGCTTGCCAAACTTAAGTTCGTGTTAGAGCTGTAGCCTAGAACGTGTTCATGTTGTGCTAATTCTATAGTTAAGCTACATTCTACTACAGGCAAATACCACAACAAAAAAATTGTGTATATAGCGAATGCCAGTGTCTCTCATGGGAGTCCAGTATTACCGTAAAGCAGTTTGTAGGCGTTCAGCTACATTCTACTATCAAATATGACAGACAAACGGCACAAAGCGATAGCTCTCCACCCCGTCTCTTGCCACATTTAGAGCCCGGACCAATGGGTACGAGCTAACAGGGTTTGACTGTAAGTTAATATCCACAGCAAAACTTTGTGATTGGCGCTGCCTTCGATTGTGTTGGTGGTAAAAAGCAGTGTTACTACTGTCAGAATGTGGCAGTAAATTACCTACAAGTTGTTTGCTGTTAGGTATTAAAGATGAAAGGTTTTACTACCAACTGGCGGGAAAATGTGTCTTGTTCTGTGAGATTAGATTCTACTGTACATACACGGTGGAAGTGAATTGGTTGTAGTTGTAATAGACATTGCAGTTGGAACCACAGTGTTCAATCTACAGCTACTGGACACAGACAGAGTGGGCTGGTTCCTCTGGGAACTCTAGGGGCTTTGGAAATATGAAGACGATAGATATGGAGTCACTGAAGGCTATGGGTTTGTGGTACATAAAATGTAAGTGGAGAGAATGGGTTGTAGTAGATAAGGGCTACTGGTGCCCCTTAGGGGTGGAATGGGGGGTGTTAATGGGGAGAGACAGACTGGAACTCAGCCAACTGCACGATTCACTAAGCTCCCATCAGGGGAGAGAAAAAATGCTGTGTGTGTGTGTGTGTGTGTGTGTGTGTGTGTGTGTGTGTGTGTGTGTGTGTGTGTGTGCGCGGCTGAGGGTGAAGGTGAAGGTGAAAGAGACAGGGACTCGACCCGAGTTGGCGATCAAAATTTCAGAGTGGGTGTAAGTATACATGAAAGTCTCCAGAAAATACATGAATAAAGTTCTGAAAAAATATTTATATACATATGTATATATATGTAGATATATATAGCGAGAGGAATGAGTTTATCTGGTTTAAACACATAGACCAGGGGGCACAGAAGAAATGGACTCCGTAAGAGAGCACAAGCTGAAGTTGTACACCACATTATCCGCAGCTTAGTGTTTACTGCTGGAAACTGAATTAGTCACTACATGACAGTAAAATGAGAATTTTTATTGGCACTTTAAGAGCTATTCTCAAAATATAGCTTGGGGTTAATTTGGTAAATATTGTTATTCCTCTCATGAAGTGTGGTCTTCAAACTAGAAATAAGAAGCGAAAACACGATTCATAAACGTCTAGCATGGCGCAGCACTGCGCTCTTATTTAGTAAATCATTATGCAGCTCTGAAAGCCTGAAGGCTGATGCCAAACATTTTTATTTTACACATCATAACAAATCCCACATCCTGGACCAGCTTATTCTATTAGCACCGCTTCTGTTCTCTGATTGGCTGGCAATGTCTTGCTGCACATGTGTATGTTGTAATTGGCCAGTCTTTGCTGGGGCTATCTCCTCTCACTTTGCACTGTAATTGGCTGTCCAGACTACTCCACCAGGATGGGCTGACAGTGCCCAACCTGTGCTGGGACTGTTCTTCCTGGGCTTAATTTGTTAATGGGGAAATTCTTTTTGGGCTGTGATTGGCTAATGGTGGCCCTGCTGCACTATCATTGGCTAGTCATGTCCTAACAGGGCTGCTGTCCTTCTTGAGTCGAGATTTTCTGTCAGTTTCCATCCTGAGCTGGAAATTGCTAATAATGCTTTTTCTGCATAATGATTGGTTATTAATGTCTTTCCTGCAATGGGATTGGCTAGCACAGTTCCTCTCACCCTAACAATGCCCTACCTGTGTTGAAATGTGGCAAATCATGTCCTTCCTGCATTATGTGGTAAAATCCATCTTGGACTGTGATTGGCTAGTGCCCATCCTATGCTGTTGCTGGCTTTTACTGACCTTTCTGGACTACTAGCTGTCTCTCCTGCTGTGATTGGCTAGTAGCATTGCCTGGGACAGAACAGCCTCCTCGACCAGGACTGGCTAGTGGTGGCATTCCTGTGGTCAGTAGTTCATACTTGCAAGTCGTTCACTAAACTAGAAAGTCAGTCTCAGCATGGGGCGGAGCCTCTCAGAATATTGGTGGAATTAAAAAAAACAAAAAACAAAACATGCAACACCAAAGTCCCATTTGGGTTCCCACCGGGAGCTCTCTAATTGATTTAAACGCCTCGTCCTTGAGGCGCCGCTGCTCTGCTCCCTCACTCAGGGCTCCTGACATTACTCTATGGCATTAGCGCTGCTTCTGTGACGGTGGGTTTCCTTCACATCCTCTTTCACAATGAGACTCAGTCTTTAGCCCAGAGCTGCAAAAATAATTATTAGCATCTTGGAACAAACAGACAACACCCCCCCACCACACGCGCACACGCACTTCGCCTCGCGGCCCCAGAACAGCCGCCCCCCCACCTTCCTCGTATCCCAGTCTCCCTTTCTGTTTTGCCACGTTCAGCTTTTAATTTATGCAAAATTAATTGATATATCTTTTATAATTGATGTGCTGTAAAATTAACGAGTAATTTATGTAATTAGTCAATTAAGGATAATTCCAGCATATGCTCCATATGCCCGGAAGGTGCACTTTACAACTAGTTATTGGTGCAGGAGTTGAACGCTGGCGAAAACCCGGCTAATGAATCAGTGCTGCACATCAGCGTGCTGTCTCTGTGTGTGTGTGTGTGTGTGTGTGTGTGTGTGTGTGTGTGTGTTTGCTATCAGCATGCAGTCCTGCGCTCTGGGTTTAGGGGGAGCAGGTTTAATATTGATCTAAAGGGCGCGCGCCTCCCTGGGCCTGATGTGATACCAGCGTTGCGCATAAACCTGTGACTGATTTCCTGTTGACTTATTATTTGATGTTCAAGGAAATCAGCTCCTATTTTCAAACTATTTTCAATGTTTTTACTTTTTTTTTTTACCTACATTGAAAATACCACATGCCCTTTAAAATCCGTTACAATTTCACAAAAAATAAGATCAACAGAAAAGATGCAAATTAACTTGGAGAAGTGTTCTTCAGAATACATTTCTTCTTTCTCCCAATTACACAGATTTCACAAAGCTTCACCAATGTGAATATTGGGCCTGTATTTGGCCCCTGACCTCCAACTGGACAACAAACGTTTGAGAAATTATTTCATTTAAATATTAAATAAGGTAAGGTGGGTCAGGAGGATGGAGAACAAGAAAAATGGAAGTAAAACAATATGCAAATATATGCGACAAGCAAGTCAATTTGAAAACTCAATGAAACTTATTTCATATCACGGTTTTCTGGTTTTTAAAACGTTACACAAGTTTGGGGAATAAGTTTGGATGTGGGGAATCACACTGAGGCTGTATTCTTCACACTCACTCATTCAGTTCAGTTCAGTTTGCTTAAATGTTATGTTTTTAAAAGAAAAAGTAAAGACCTGACATTACTTTCACTCAGCTAGATGACGCTAAATATTACAGATTCATATTTTGATATTTTGATATTTGGATTTCATATTTAATCAGATTCAAAATATTTTTGGATTATATTCAGATTACTTTTTACGATTAAAAAAAGTAATAAAAAACAGGGGTCACTTTTTAAAAGTGTCACATAAAAACCCAATGGAGATTCAGTTTTCACACTTTCATTCAGCCCATGTTCTGCTCATGTACGCGCACACGGCTCCTTATTATCTTCAAACTATTTATCAGCATCATCTTCATGTGATTATTATTCGCAGCGCGCATTATGGTGATTTGTCCTCATTGGTACAGAAGAAGCTCTGAGCACGTGAAATCACCCTCCTCCTACCCGGTGATCTCCCCCACCCCATTATCACCCCTCTCCTCCCCCTCTGACTCGTACCGTCTCCATAAAGGGGCTCCGTTTTACGCACACAGCTCCGTGATGCTCGCGTGCTCCGGCGGGACGCAGGCGAGATAACTTCTACAGAAGAAAGTCTGATGCAAAACCTGCATGAGCTTGACCCTCGTTTTCTGTGGCCAGTTGCTCTGTGTGATTAATAAGTGAAGAGAGTGAGAAGGCCAGACGTGACCGCTCTGGATCTGCAAAGTGATGGATGGTTTCTCCAACTGGAAGATTTTCTTGTTCCAGACTGACTGACAGTGCTCATAGCTTCTTCTGAGAGGCGGCGAGGTCGGATCTCTGGGTGCCATGCCTCGGCCGGGCAAGAACTCGTACAGCGACCAGAAGCCACCGTACTCCTACATCTCACTGACGGCCATGGCCATCCAGAACTCATCAGAGAAGATGCTGCCCCTGAGCGACATCTACAAGTTCATCATGGAGCGCTTTCCCTACTACCGAGAGAACACGCAGCGCTGGCAGAACTCGCTCCGCCACAACCTGTCCTTCAACGACTGCTTCATCAAGATCCCGCGGCGACCGGACCAGCCGGGCAAGGGCAGCTTCTGGGCGCTGCACCCGGACTGCGGTGACATGTTTGAGAACGGGAGCTTCCTGCGGCGCCGGAAACGCTTCAAGATCCTTCGGGCTGAGCACAAGCCTGCCCTGCACCCGTTTCACCCGCACCACCCTGCCCAGCAGCAGCCGCCACACCACCACCACCCACATCACCCAGCTAAGCTGGCCATGGGGCACCCGGACTACCTGGGCGCCGTGGGACGACTCTCCTCGCACTTCCAAAGCTACGCTCAGGCCGGGGGCTTCAAGCACCCCTTCGCCATCGAGAGCTTGATTGGCCGAGACTACAAAGGTGTGATGCCCATTGCCTCTGTCATGCACCACCTGGGCTACCCGGTGCCCACCCCTGCGCTGGGGGGTGTGGTCAACCCCGTGTGGCCCCACATGGGAGTTCTGGCTGAGCCGCCGCCTGTTCCGCATGAGTACCCTGCCTTCGGGGTGGCCGTTAAGGGACTCTGCCACCACCCGGGTGGCACCAACTTGCCTGCTGTGCCCATGCCCATCAAACCTACCCCGACAATTGCCTCCATGCCTGCTCTGACTGGCTTGTCCCGGATGGACAGGGACGCAACCATTTTGACAGAAGACAAGAGCAGAGCCCTGCACGCAGTCCTGCTGTAGTTTGGAAGGTGCGGAGATGTGAGGGTAGGTAGTAGGGGTGTGAAGATGCCTCAGAAGCTGTCAATTCCACTGAGTTCAGTAAAAGTCTGGTGGGGTTCTCGTTTTGGTGTGTGAGTGTGTTATTTCTTTAACTAAAAAAGATGCCACAAAAGATTTTCTGTGAGCAATGCCACAAAGAACCTTTAAGAACCAAGCTCAGAAATGAGACTGTAAACTCCTTCATATCTTCTCCACCAGTGTTGGTCTCCTTTGAAGCACCTTTACGTTATGCAGAGGTTCCCTACAGTTGTAAAGAACAATCTACTGCAAGGTTCTAAAGATGGTTCTCAAATGGTATTTTACAAAGAACCTTTTCTGGCACTTTTAATTTAAAGAGAATTCCTCCAATCATTTGTGTTGTTGGCGTGTTTTTAAAGTAACTGTGATTGGTACCAAAGGAATCCAATCAAATTGTGTGTGAGATTATGTGGAGAAGAACTGTAATCAAGTCTAATTGTTGTGAGGTCAGAGGTTTACACCCCTAGTACGTACTCTTCGGACATCGTCCCCATCAGTCATTGCTTTATGACTGGGAAATGCGTAAAGTTTATTTTTCTTTGTATTGTATTGGTCAGCAGGCAACAGGAATGTGAAGCAATGGACAGAAACTGGACTGTATCTCTTATACTGTGCGGTTCTACTCTCCCTTGAATAGGAACATTTATTTCATTTATTTTTTTGTCTGAATGGCAACATTAGCAGAATCTGGGCATCTCTTAATATATAACTGTAAAGTATTCATTTCTCTTTGTATATAGAGCTTCTGTCACTTCTCTTCCAACAGTCTTCAGTAAAAACTTGATCAAACAGTGTTAACAGTCATCATGTTGGTTTTGTATCTTTCAGAAACTGCAGGAACACTTTTTAGTGCTTGTTACAGGCCGTTTCTTCACCCTATGACTAATATTTAAATGTGCTTTCACTTTAACACTCTCTGGACTGTATGAAAGCTTTTGATGTGCTGTAAATCTCAGAAACAAGACTGCGTAAAGTCATGCATAAAACACTTGTACATATGACGGTATGCCTCGCATGCGTGATTGCCTTTGTATAGACACTATGTTAAGAAGAAATACTGTCATATAATGATCCCAAAGTCTAATGTGAATCATTTTTATTTTAAACAAATTAATAATAATGTAAATGTCAAAGTATTATATGACCTGCTACAAAAATATGAATACTATTTTATTGTGATATTTACTAACCTCGAATATGTTTTCCATCCTACAAACAGCCTTAATTCCACACCCTGAGATAGACTATGATCTATAAAATGATTTATCACACTGAAACTGAGCACTTAATTAAGACGTTTCTGTTCTAACAATATTATAAGAGTGTCTTAAAATATTTATAATGAGACATTTTGTAAAATAAATATAATTTGATTTAAGAACGAGTTCATTGGTTATTTTTTGTTTCTCTATATTGCTGAGAGTAATGGCAGTATACACACACACACACACGCACACACGCACGCACGCACGCACGCACACACGCACGCACGCACGCACACACACACACACACACACATTTATTTATTTATTTATTTATTTATATGTCCACATGTGATATGCATATTATATACAGAGATGAATAGATGAATACCACAGTTAATAGTGTATATGTACTAAGAATGTTTTAAACACTGTCATTCCTTTGGCAAATATTACAGAAATTTCTCCTCTTTGAAAATAAAAGTCACATTTATTCAAACGTATAAGAACACTAGTGTTATTACAGTCTGGATGAGCAGAAGCAGCTGAATTGCTATCATTTTAGTGAATAACAACCCAACACCTGTTGCTGCCAGACTGTAAAGCTTCTAATGTAATCTATGTTATTTTCTTTTTTTTTTTTTTGTAATTTATTTGCGATTTTATGTGGAGGGGGAATATCAACCCTGCACCCAGAGGTGACATTACAAACAAGGTCTAGATAGTTTTTTCATCAGAAGAAACAGATCTGACAGAGAAACACTGTCACTCACACCACTGTCATTATACATTATCGTTTACTACCTCTAGTAAAGTTTACATTTTTAAACTTGTCTCGTCTCTGTATATTGTACAACTAACAACTTTGACTTCTCCACAGAAACTTCCAGAAGGACTGCGTTGGTTTCATGGTGTGTTGAGCAGACACTTGTTTTTACTGACCAAAAGTATCTCTAACAATATAGATAGTATAGAAATTTGAGAAAATAGTTATTATTTGTATGCTAATTATACTGACACATTAGTAACCGTATGCTAACGTTAGCGAACCTCCCGTAGTGTCTTAAATAGCTCCCTGCTCCCTACATTGTGTGCTATGTAAAAATTCATCTTCACTCTTCACTACCAAATTATGAACAATATGTTTAACAAACCGTCATTTGATCTTCAGACATGTGTACACGATACCAGACTGTACAAACTCATTTGAGATTTAGCCAAGACCTCTAGCTTTTGTTTTTCGCTAGCACTAGCACTAGCACTAGCAGTCAGTAGCTCTTACTTAAGACTGTTAACACCAAGACTTTTAGTTTTTGACCGTGGTTTTGTTCTTCCCCCTGCGCCATGTGTGTGTTATCACTAACGGAACATGCGGGTGAGATAAGGCACTTGCTGTGGGAAGAACGTCCCTGTGTCCTCTTTCGTGTGGCCTGACAGGAAAGTAGGAGCATTCAATTGACGTGAGTCATTGAAAAGGTAATAATAATAATAATAATAATAATAATAATAATAATAATAGTAATAATAATAACTTCTGAGGCCTGTAGAGAATGGAAGTGTTATTTCTAACACTACAACAGCCACAACAATTCCTTCTGCTTGGGGGAAATTAAAGGAGAACACCACTTTTTAAAATAATTCTGCATAATTTACCCATTGCAATATAAACACAGTCATTTAGTATACATTCACATTAAATGTTTTTTTTGCCAAAAAACCTTGCTGACTTGCAGTTTTCTTTACAATAATGGTGAATTTAACCAAGCGTCACAATGTCTACAGTGCAAACAGTCATTTTAATTACTGTCCAGAATGACCAGTGAGCCCATGTGTATCTTTTGAGTTTAATGGGTGTTGTTGATGATTGTAAGATAAGTGGTAATCTGGGGAAAAAAGATAAATTCTTCCTATAATGTCTTGTATGTAACACTGCTTTAAATGGATTAAAAAAGAAAGAACATTTTAGCCCAAAACCCATGTTAACACCATGTCTCAGGCATTAGGCAGTGTACATTTAGCCATGTAATAATGTTATGTCCATTTGCTGAATCGAGGCAAATGGTTCCACAGCTTTGTGATCAGAGACTCGAGGAGCTTTTATCCACAGGTCAGAATGCTCCTCAGTCAGCATCTGGCTATCACCACTCTTTCTGGACTCTACTTACTTTCTGGACATACTACTGCACTGCAGCTCTATATGACGCAACAATACACATGCTATTTTTATTTATTCATGTTCCTTACCTCACTTATCTACATATATGTTTGAATACTTCTGATTACATTTACTGTACTGTGCAAAAGACTTTTGTTCCCACCTGTCTCAGCAAACGAACCACAAGTTAGTATGCAAACAAACAAAAAAGTAGTAAAAAAAAAAAAGGAAAAAGAATTGTGTTTGTGTGTAATAGTAGTTCATATGCACTGGGAGCTGTTAGAACAGTGCAGGTTTGGTGATTCCCTCTCAGTGCCTCCAGCTATTGCATGAATGTGTAAAACTCTCAGTAGCAGCACTTGATTTAACCACTGATTGAGTCAACCATTAAACATGGAGGTGGATCTATCATACTTTGGGTTGTGTTGCAGCCAGTGGCACAGGAAACATTGCACAGGTGGAGAGAAGAATGGATTCCACTAAATACCAGCAAA
>JBBIGC010000018.1:2317613-2332613 GCA_037576955.1 Lepidarchus adonis | reverse complement strand
AAAGACTGTCACTTTCTCTCTGTACATAATTCCATCACAATGGCAGTAGTTCAGACAGAGGTTTAACAATGAGTCCCAGCACTACGCCCCTTCCCAGGCCAGAGGCTTTATCCAGAACCTTAAGTCTGATAGACAGCTCCCGCAGCTGCCCATCCTCTCCCTCAGGCTCTGTGAAGAAGAAATCCTCATTAAACACTGGGTTGCGACAGTTCCTGATAGTGGCACTGTGCTGTCGTTGCAGCTTCCCCGGGGTCAGGCTCAACGTCAGACCACAGTGTAGGGGACGGAGGTCACCAGGCTCACATAGGCCCTCCACAGAGACCACCCGGATACAGACTGCAGCCAGAGCCCTAGTGGTGCTGGAGTGGGACACTGAGAGGCGAACACACCCCCGGTGAGGAAGGAGTAGAACATGCTCACTATGGAGGCGCTCTTGACATTGGAGCATGTCCAGAGAGAATTGAATGGGTGGGGTCAAGGTGGAGCACCTAAGTTCTTTTGTTGTGGTTGCTTTTTCAGTCATTTTAGTACGAGTAGGCTGGACCTTTCTGAAGCCCAGTGGAACATTTTTTGGGGCCGAACGGGACAACGAAGCCGTATTATCCCATTTTCGTTTGATTGGCCAGGAGGGAGGAGGCGAGCTATGAGGGGAGGAGTCAGCAGAGGAAGAACCGTCACTCTCCACACTGTTCGCCTTCAACAGGGTAATGGAGGGCAGTTTCGGTGTGGCCCTTGTGGTCACTCGTTCCAACGTGTAGTGGGGGAAAGCCGAGTGAAACAACGACTCCTTACGCCTTGTGTTAGGACTTTCAAATAGACCAGACTCGTAGCTTTTTAGTGAAAAGGGAATTGGCTTTGGACCTCTCAGGCTTGTTGTAGAGCCCTTGTTCAAGTCTGCCTTGACTGTGGTTGGATCAGGTTTCTGACTGCCATGAACATTTTCACCAAAAAGCTGGGTTACACCCTCTGCTGCCACAAGGGGGCGTCTGCTTAGTCTTGGAGGCAAGAAAAAATCAGGAATTTTGTCAGGTGTCAGAACATTGCTATGGAGCTTGTTCAGAAGGTTTGCCTTTGCTGAAACCTCCGCTGAGTTTTTGCCGACCAAACGACTGATTTCCATCGGGAGGCTCTCCGCACTCTCTTGGACTCTTCGAAGGATCCACATGTTGATTTTGGCTAATTAATAGAACCTGACAAAAAGAGATAAGAAAAGATCAGATAAATAATTTTTAAATACATTCTGGAAAAGTTGCTTTTTTCATGAAATGCAATAAAAACACAAACAAGTGGTTTATTAACTTATATTTAACTGATGTTTTGTAAATATCAACAAAGTTAGAATTAGATACCCTTAAAAAGTTTGGACTGAACAATGCAAGAGTGGAAAGTTTATCGAATATGCAGGTTACTCTATTCTGAAACATTCTATAATCAGCAAGTGAGCTGGAAACAGATGCAGGGATCATGACTGGGTATTAAAGAAGCTCCCATCAAAGGCCCAACGTCTGCTAGCAGTTGTCATGAGAGAATTGTCAGTCAGGTAAAAAAGAACATTGCTTAATCCAGGGTTACAGAACTGAGGTAATTCATCATCTACAGTGCCCAATACTGAGAAAAAAATCTGAGAATCCAAGAAATATAAAGATACAGATAAAGCCTGAAACGTTCAAGATGTCCTACATGCGAAACCATCATGTCGCTGTGATAAATATAGCTACATGGGCTCTTGAGGACTTTGTTAAACAGTTGTCACTTCACAAAGTCCATCTCTGCAGCAAAAAATGCAACCTAAAACGCAAAGTGAATCTTCAGTTCTAAACATAAAGGCCTCTGAGTTCCCTAGACCCAAACCTCATTTCAGATGGATGAAAAAATGGTGGAAATATGTGATGTTGTTAGATTAATTTGTTTTCAGTAAAAAAAAAAAAAACAGCTTTGTAGGCACAGATTGTGTGTGTATTTGTCATGCCAGCAGACCAGATTTGTGTCCTATTAAAAATGTATGCAGTTTCATAAAGAGAATTATACAATGGCCACCCTGGCCAGTTAAGTGGCTCAAGTTTTGCTTTAATCAAGAATGGGCAAAAATTTCACTTGCAGAACTGCAGCAATTAGTGTCCTCAGTTCCTAAATAATTAAACATTGTAATCAAAAGCAAAGATGAAGTAACAAATAGTAAATACATCTTTGTTCCTACTTTTATTGAGCGCGTTCCAGGCATTAAATACTACATTGGTTTATATCTACAAAATACATTTAAGTTCATCAATTACAGCACTGTAATATTTAATTTAATGTAATAATTTTAATGAAGGTTCAAAAGAGTTAAAAAATCACAAATAATTATAACAGAGCATGCACATTAGCAGTGCCATGTTACCATTACTAGTTATTTTCATGATACTGTTATATTATTGATCGTAATTTGTTATGACATATGAAAGCATATGTGATCACGTCTCACACTCATTGTCGTTCACCTTTTAGATTTAAATAAAGCAGTTGGGATGGTAAATCACAACACACCTCATTGTCATAGGTGAAAACAATAAACGATGCTGTCACAGAAGGGGTCCCACAGGGATCAGTCCTTAGCCCTCCACTCTTTATCATGTTAATTTTATGACATCAAGATGTCTTTGCTGGTCTTTCAGAAATGCAGACTGGTAACTGCTGGGTTCTGATCTTTCCTAGCCATGGCTCCTAAATTATAAACATTACCACAATCTCTTAAACTCTTATATTTTTATTAGAACTTTCTTCTGAAATGTATTTACATTTAAAAGCACCGTCAGGTCTTTTCTTTGAGATTTTTCTACAAAAGTACCACTGTCTTTTAAAACAACTTCAGATCATTAAAAAAATTAATGCCATTATTTGCTGTATCCATTGTCCAGAGGTAGGACTTTTGTGAGATATAGACAATAGCATTGGTTCTTACCTGTTTGAAGGATGTTTCTAAACAAATGGAGATGCTCCTTAATGGGGAATGCACACATGCTCCTAGCTCCAAGCTGGTGGTATTTATACTATGACCTTGTTCATCATGTGTTCGGTCTATCATAGCCAATCACACAAAGATACTGCACCTTCTGGAACATTCTCTTTGAGCTAGCTGATGTCAAAACAGGTCGTGGATCAGTTTCTCCTGCCAAAATCCTGACCTGATCCACTTCAAGCAGAATGTAAATTTGGTCTGGCATCACACGGACATGAATGGGGGACATCAAAAATGGTTTGACTATCCAACTCTTTGACTCGACTATTTTAAAGGCCACCCATGACCTCACTCATGCCCTTTTAAAGGACTTTATGTCTGACTGTGTGAAGCTCCTGCTGGGCCTCATATAGTAGGTTTGATGCTGAACTGAGACCAGTTTTTGTTTTTATTATCAAAGTGGATGAGCAGATTTGGTAATAGAATCTGGTTTGTTCACATCAAAAGAGAAACTTCTAGCACTTATTGTGAAGGTCATGAATGTCTGTAAGATTGTGGTTTGGTTTATCCATTAGGAAAAGCTACTGCAGTTTTAATAATGACATAGAGCAAAGAAAATATACCATAGACAAACATTCATATGGAGACACACACATGCATGCACTACTTCCACACCTTCCACACACACAAGCAACTAATTCAGGCAATGCACATCTCCACTATAAGACTGTGTTACTGTAATTTGCACAAAATGCCAAAGAACATGATGTGTTTTCCATTACACCATATTTATTATTACATTATTGAGTGTTTTACTGTTTTTCTATCTTGAAATTATTATTGTGCTTTTTTATATGATTATATTCTCATAATGTGACAGGTTTCACAGCTCATCAGCACATGCCATGGCCAGCAGAAACGATCCTAAATCACTTACATTTTACATTAACCTCCATTATAAGTTAAGATGGCTTTATGCTTTTCTTGGAAAGTTGCCAATTTGGAGATAATGCCAATGTACTATATGTTGCAGTTTAGTGCTATTACAACATTTAAGACACAATAAAATGTACTTTTAAAGCATGATGTCAGTAGTATACTGTCAGTATGTTTTAGCATCTTAAAAGTGTGTTAAAATACTGCACATTAAAACTGTTTGCAGTGTGTTTACGTCTGAAGTAAGATGGGTGAAAATAATACTAATTTAATACACTTTGTAGTAAGTATAGTGTAAACTTGGTGTTAATGTGTGTTAAAATTTGGTTTGAACACAAGGGTAGTCAGTACTTCAAGTGCTTAATAGGCTAATACTTAATTCTCAATAGTGCACTGCAAAAATAATCTTTTCCTAGTCTGTTTGGAGACATGAATAAAAACTTGTTTCTTTTTTGTGAAATAGATTTGAAATAATCAGGAAAAAGACAAAACATTTTAAATGAAATCTTTATTTATTGTTAACTACCAATCTGTTTTATGATATATTCATTAAAGCATTTTCTGTTTAATCCATGGAGAGAATAGCTAGAGCTCTCCATTATATGTGGGACAAAGACACATTTTTCCTTAGATTGTATTTAAAAATTATTTTTTTTAATCAAACAATTCAGGCGTGATTTAAGTGCATATTCCATTTCAAGATGTTGTAACATTTCCTACACAACAATTCACCTCAGTAAAAATTCTGCCAATTCTTTCCCTGAGGGGCAACATTTTAGAACGTGAACATGTCAAACACACCTATTCCACTGTGGCACTTGTACAACGTGCTTTACAAATACATTGTAAATGAACTAAATTTAGAAACCAGGTTGTGTGCATTACATTTATTATAGACAATCATAGATAAAACATAATTTTAATTTATATTTGAAGGGTATGGCCTAAGATATCACTTACAGTCTCATGCAAAAGTTAGGCCACCCCTCGATAAATAAGTCTCTCTAGGAAATTGAAAATTGAAATTTTCAGCAAACATTGATGCATAGTTACTTTTTATAATATAAATTGATTAAAAAAAAAAGATAAAAAATTAAAAAACATTATTGTGGCACCCTACATAATCAGTATTTAGTAACACCTCCTCTGGCAGATATCACAGCTTTCAAACACTTTTTAGAGCTAAAAGTCTTTCAGTTCTTGTAATTGGGATTTTCTCCCATTTTCCTGCAAAAGGTTCTAGTTCTGTAATGTTCTTTGGTCGTCTTGCATGCACAGCTCTTTTAAGATTTACCCACAAATTTTTTTAATGATGTTTCAGAGAACTGTGATGGTCATTCCAAAACCTTCAGCTTGTGTCTCTTGACGTCGTCCATGGTGGATCTCGAGGTTTGTTTAGGATCATTGTCCTGTTGTAGAAGCTCATCCTCTTTTCAGCTTCAGCTTTTTTACAGATGGTGTGAAGTTTGCTTCCAGAATTTGCTGGTATTTAGTGGAATCCACCCATGCAATATTCCCCCAAACTGCCATCTCTTAATTGCATTTCTCACTGTGACCTGTAGCCTTCTTCTGCGTTGTGGGCATCAATGGATAGCAAACTGTGCAGAACACAAGCCCTCAAGGGCCAGAGTTGTCCCCCCTGACTTATGTGAAAACATACCACCTACCTAACACTCACCCGTGTGGAAAGGATATTCATATAAAAATAGTGTGTGTGTGTGTGTGTATATATATATATATATATATATATATATATCTTACGTATTATCAGTCAACTGTGTTTACTTTTTTAAAATTATAATCTCAACACAAACTACCCAAATGACCCTGGTCAAAAGTTTACACACCCCAGTTCTTAATACTTTGTATTGTCCTCTTTAACATCAATGACAGCTTGAAGTTTTTTGTGGTAGTTGTGGATGAAACTCTTTATCTTCTCAAATAGTAAAGCTGTCCATTCTTGCTGCAAAAAGTCTCAGATTCCTGTAAATTCTTGGGCTCTTGCATGAAATGTACGTTTGAGGATCTCCCCAGAGTGGCTCAATGATACTGAGGTCAGGAGACTTAGATGGCCACTCCAGAACTTTCACGTTATTTTGCTGTAGCCAATGACAGGTCGACTTGCCCCTGTTTTGGATCATTGTCATGTTGGAATGTCCAAGTTCGTCCCATGTGCAGCTTCCAGGTTGATGAGAGCAAATTTTCCTCCAGTATTTTTTGATAACCTACTAAATTCATCTTGCCATCAATTCTGACCAAATTTCCTGTGCCTTTACACATCCCCAAAACATCAGCGATCCACCACCGTGTTTCACAGTAGGAATAGTGAACCTTTCATCATAGGCCGTGTTGACTCTTCTCCAAATGTCGTATTTATGGTTGTGGTTAAAAGTTCAATTTTAGTCTCATTACTCAAATGACTTTGTGCCAGAAGGTTTGAGGTTTGTTTCTGTGCTATTTGACATATTGTAACTTTGATATTTTGTGACATTTGCATAGTAATTACTTTCTTCTGGCAACTCGACCATGCAGCCCATCTTTCTTCAAGTGCCTCTTTATTGTGCATCTTGAAACAGCCACACCACATTTTTTCAGAGAGTCCTGTATTTCACCTGAAGTTATTTGTAGGTTTTTCTTTGCATCCAGAACAATTTTTGGTTTCAACAGAACCCCTAATTTTCCACTTCTTAAATATAGTCTGAACACTGCTGATTGGCATCCCAATTCCTTTGATATTTTCTTAAATTACTTTCCTGTTTTATAGAGTTCAACTACATTTTCCTGCAGATCATTTGACAATGTTTTTTGCTTTCCCCATGACTTAGAACCTAAAAACTTCAGTGCAGCACTGGATGAAAGATGCAAGGGTCTGTCAGGAGTCCAGAAACTCATTGACCTTTTCTAGACATCCACCAATTACAAGCAAACAGATCACAGGTGAAGATGGTTCCTTTAATAGCCATTCAAACCTGTTATTGTCAAGTTGTGTGCATGTTATCAGGCCAAATCACCAGGGTATGTAAACTTTTGATCAGGGTCATTTGCATAGTTTCTGTTGTCATTATGATTTAAAGAGAGTAAACACAGTTACCAAACAAATTTCTGGAAGTGCTGCTTGGGTGTAGAGAAAGTGCGTTCCTCTGGTGCTCCTCAATCAGAGATCAAAAACTATTCAAAAGTGTGAAAAAATTCATGAGGCACTCAAGAGGAAAACTTAGTGTTAAAAAGCCTTTATCAGACTTGGCTTCATGAATGTTGTTCGACAATAAATGGCTTCAACCAAACACTAACCTTGAGTGAAAGAAAGGTTTTTGTGTTATCATTCATATTCTCTGACAAATGGCTAAGAAATCATAAATTCTGTCAGGGTATGTAAACTTATGAGCACAACTGTATTCACAATCAAGGCCGGAATTATTCATACCTCTGGCAAATTGTGACTTAAAGTTGTACAAGAGGCATCATTGTGTAAAAAAAATATATCTCAGGTTTTATTGACATTTGAACAAAAACTGACATGAAAAACATCCAAAATTATTCATACTTTGTGCAAACTGTCACAGTCTATGGGAAATCCATTGGTTTATACCATTCCATACATGACAAGTTGTTCTAAAGCATCTTAATTTCCCTGATTAATTGGAAACAGCTGTTTTAATAAACTCAGCATGAGAAAAACAGTTGGTTTTTGGACAGTCATGGGTAAGACAAAGGAGCTCTCTGAAGACCTGCGGCTGCACATTGTGGGAAAGGGCTATAAGGCCGTATCTAAATGTTTTCAAGTTCCAGTGGCTACTGTGCAAAGTACTATTAAAAAATGCAAGACGTTCCACACTAGAAAATCTCAGAGTACGTGTTCGGGAGCCAAAAGGGACACCTGTGCTGCCAGGAGGATAGTGAGAGAGGTGAAAAATCCTGGTGAATCTGGGTTCTGCTGTTCGCCACGGACACTGCACAATGCTGGGTTCCACGGACACAGACCAAGGAGGACGCCACTTCTCCAGATAAGGCACAGAGAAGCCTGCTTGGCCTTTGCAAATGCTCATCTAGACAAAGAAGACTTCTGGTCATCTGAGTTATGGTCAGATGAAACGAAAATGTAATTGTTTGGTCACAGTGATGTATCCTTCATTTGGCGTGAAAAAGGGAAAACCCTAAAAACATCGCTACTGTCAAACATGGTGGTGGGAACCTAATGCTTTGGGGGTGTTTTCAGCCAGTAAACCAGGGAACGTAATCACAGTAAATTGCACCATTAAAAAAGAGCAATAATTCAATATTCTCAACAGCAACATTAGGCAGTCTACAGAGAAACTCGGCCTTGGGCACCACTGGACATTTCAGAATGAAAATGATCTAAAACACACAAAATATGTGGTGAAGAAATGGTTAGCGGACAACAACATTAACATTTTGCAGTGATCCAGCCAGAGTCCTGACTTGAATCCCATTGAGAATCTGTGGAGGGAGCTAAAGATCAGAGTGATGGCAAGGAAACCCTGCAACCTGAAAGAGTTGGAGCTCGTTGCTAAAGATGAATAGGCAAAAATGCTAATAGAGGCTGCAAAAAGCTGATCAGCAATTATAGGAAGTGTTTGATTGTTGTAATAGCCAATAAATACTTTTTTTTATTATTATTGAGAAGTGTATGAATCATTTTGAAATGCCATTTTTTGTTCAAATGTCAATAAAATGGTAATGCTAATGGTAGTCGGCCTAAGGATACAGAAACCCATTTGGTTGAACCCCAAATATTATCATAGGATAACACAAGAGCACCATCTTCTGGATTGGTTATAGACTTACATTGACTTAACTGACAGATTTTTGCTGTATAACCTTCAACAGATGTAGCAACATGTTTGGGGGTGTGCTGGGGGTTTGCCATTAGCACTTAGCATGTTTCTGATGATGTAAAAGAGTTTAGGCCCATGTGGCAGGACAGAGTCCCGGATACCCATGGGCCAGTTTAATCCATGGATGTACACAACACGTTTCAGTGCTGTACACTGGGGCAAAAAAGTATTTGGCAGCCAACGATTCTGCACATTGTCCCACCTAAAAAGATGAGAGAGTGTGTAATGTTCATCACAGGTTCACTTTAACTCAGACAGAATGTAAAAAATCCAGGAAATCACATTGTATGATTTTTAAAGAATTTATTTGTATAATGGTGCAGAACATTAGTATTTGGAACTGAGTTCACATCAGTACTTTGTAATTTACCTTAGTTGTTCATACGTTTCCAGTAGGTCTTCACCAGGTTTGCACACACTGTAGCTGGTGTTTTGGTCCATTCTTCCATGCAGATCTTCTCAGGAGCTGTGATGTTTTGAGGCTGTCGCTGGGCAACACAGACTTTACACTCCCTCCACAGATCCTCTATTGGATTGAGGTCAGGAGACTGGCTAGAACACTCCAGGACCATGAAATGCTTTTTACACAGACACTCCTTCATTACCCGGGCGGTGTGTTTGGATTCATTGCCATGCTGGAAGATTCAGCCATGTTTTATATTTAATACTCTCACTGATGGAAGGAGGTTTTTGCCCAAAATACCAACATACAAGGCCCCATTTCCTTAATACTGATCAGTCGTCCTGTCCCCTTTGCAGAAAAGCAGCCCCAAAGCATAAATGTTTCCATCCCCATGCTTCACAGTGGCTATGATGTTCTTGGGATGCAACTTAACGTTCTTCCCCCTCCAACAAGGCGAGTGGGGTTTATACCAAAAAGTTCCATTTTGCTCTCATCTGACATTATTCCAATCATCCTTAGGAACACCCAGGTGGTCTGATGTCGTTAGACAGCTCTCTGGTCTTGGCCATAGTGGAGGTTGGAGTCTGACTGTTTGAAGGTGTGGACAGGTGTCTTTTATACAGATAACAAGTTCAAACAGATGCCGTTAATACAGGTAACGAGTGTAGGATAGAAGAGCTTCTTAAGGAAGAAGTAACAGGTCTGTGAGGGCCAGAATTATTGCTTGTTTGTAGGAGCAAAATACATATTTTTTGCACCATTATACAAATAAATTATTTCAAAATCATAAAATGTAATTTCCTGGATTGTTTTTACATTCTGTCTCTCACAGTTGAAGTGTAGCAACAATGAACATTACAGACTCTCTCTTCTTTTTAAGTGGGATAACTTGCAGAATCGGTTGCTACCAAAATATGACAATGTGGTTTATTGCTATTTCTCAACAGAGCTGGGTATAAGCTCTAGTAGAGGCTAATGGTGTTTTTTATGATGCTTTCTTTATTATAAGGATGTATAATTGTGTAAATGGAGATTTAACTGGGCCACAGAAGAAGTCTGAGTCACTATTTCCCCCTTCGCTATGACCCCAATGAAGTTGCCCCTTGTAATAGGGATAAAATTGAGTTTTGCAGACCACCTGCCTCGCCTCCACCGGAAAGCTGTTCATACTTTTTTACTTTTTGAAGGAAACACTCTGTGACTGTTAGCAACTCTCCCTAAAAACGTCTCCAAAAGAACAGATTTCAGTGAGATAGATAGAAATCATGTAATCACTGACATTTGGCACAGTAAAACCATGAAAGTCTTTGCTTACCTTTGCTTTCAATGCTGTTGCACAAGGAGTCCCCCAGGGGTCAGTCATTGGCCCTCTTCTGTTCATTGTTCTGCCTCAAGGGTGCCCAATTTTGGTCCTGGTGTTCTGCACAGTTTTTTGATTTCCCTGTTCAAACACATCTGGCTCAGTTGACAGCTTTATGGAATGTAGAGAAATCACCTGATTAACCTGTTGCCTCAGACCATTTGCCACTGTTATGCTGATGCTGGATTTCATGATGTCTATCCTGCAGCTCATATCAATCATTGGTCACTGTTTTGACATCATTGTTAAAAACACTTTTAAAATATTGCAAAACTGTATGGCTAATGGTTGCTTAAGTAGGTTAAATGCATACCGGTATAAATAAATTTTATACAGGATTTATTTTAACCCTGCTGTTGGTAATTTACAGATTTGTACATTCACGTATTCACAAAAACATGAGAATGAACAGTTATCCATAAGGCTGTGGGAAATAGACGAATAACGGGACAACCAGGCTTCGCAATAGAGGGCGCTCGCCCAGAGGCCCCGCCCACTACGGAGCTTACGTCACTGTAATGCGTAGCGCAACCCACGTCGCGAGGCGAGTACGTCCATACACAGCGCGTCGCGCGACTGCCGCTCGTGCGCCGGTTGGCGGAAAACCCTGGAGCCGCGCGCACAAAAGATGGATACGACCGTTTGAAGTGCTCAGTCAGCTGTGGTCCAAACCGGGTATGTACTTCACTAAGAAACTTAATAACCCCTGTAAATAGGCGTCTCACTTAACGTCCTTACCTCACGTTAGCCCACAGTGTGGCTGTGGTACATGAGTGTTGTTATAATCCACCTCAAACGGTAAACAGAGTGAATAACGTTTGTATAGACAGGAGCAATTCGCTTTATCTACCTTAGCGCCGAATCATCTTATTCAGCTGTGTGGGCTTAATGTAACGAAGGAAGCTCAAGTTAGCATCTTATTCAGCCGGCGTTGTTTTCTACTTTCGTGGTCCACCTTAAAAGCCCTAGCGACTGCACATAGCATTTAAGGTGGACCGGACAATTCGAATGTGTAACGGTCGAGATGCTGGGACAGGGACAGTCGTTCCTCATTGTCTTAATTGAACAAATAAAAGAAAGAAAAATACACCAAAAAAACAAGAGCAAAATAAAAAATAGGTTTTTTTTTTCATTAAAAAAATGTTATGCTAAAAACCGAGCTTCATTGATGCCAGACAGAGGAGGGTGGGCTGATGAGGGTGGGCGGCCTGTGCTACAGCCTTCGTTAACACAACAATGTGCTTTCTGTGGCGCTGGACTCAGCCTCCAGCTGTTTGGCGTGAATGGCCACTGTCTCTTCCTCCATACTGCACAGCCAGAGTCCCTCACTGACACTGGACACTGTCTCCCTGTGCCCCCTCCAGTCTTTTAGTGGTCAGTTCAGCAGCTTTCTCAGTATGGCTTCTTGGTGAAGCTCCTAGAATTACTAGCCATAAAGGGACCCTTAGGCAAGAAAAGTTCTAGGACTCATATTGCATGGTCAGACCCTTTTTGCGGTTTTGATATGTTGCAGCCAGATGCTAAAGTTCTTTTTTTTATAATCTTCACTCCTTTTCACATAACGACAAAGTCAAAACAGAATTTTATTCAATTTAGCACATTTATTAAAGAGGAAAAACTGAAATCACATTTATCTAGCTCAGATGCCCCCTGTTTCTCTTGTACGCTGCTGAGGTGTTTCTACAATAATAATGGTACAATAATTTGATTGGACATGATTTGTAAAGGTACAGGCCTCGCCATAGAAGGTCCCCACAGCTACCAATTCATATCAGAGCCATGAAGTCAAAGGAACTGCCTTTAGAGCTCCTGATATAGGACTGTTGAAGAGCACCGATCTGGGGAACGCTACAAAACAATTTCGGTTTTCTAAGAACACAGTGGCCTCAGTAATTCTCAAATGGAAGTTTATCACCATCAAGAATTTTCCAGAACTGGTCACAGTTGAGCAATTGATTGAGTAATCAAGGGAGAAAGACTTTAGTTAGAAAGGGGACCAAGACCTCGAGGATTACTTTGACTGAGATCCTGTGTTCCAGAAGGACAACCATAACACATTACACATTAAGGACATTGAAAGATTCTCAGACTGTGAGAAAAAAGATTCTCTGGTCTAATGAAACCAAGGTTGAACTGTTTAGCCTCAAGTGTAAACATTATGTCTTCAGGAAACCAGGCCCTGTTCATCATCTCCCCAGTACCATCCTGACAGTGAAGCATGGTGGTGGCAGCATCATGCTGTGGGGTGTTTTTCAGCAGCAAGGACTGGGATAATGGTCTGCTTGAAGGGAAGTCTCAATTGAGCAAAAATACAGAGATATCCTCAATGAAAACCTGTCTCACAGTAATTAGGACATGAGACTGTGAAGGACACATGACAATGACCCAAAGAACACAGCAAAGACTACACAGGAGTGGCCTAGGGGTAACTCTGTGAATGTCCTAGATTGGCCTAGTCACAGCCCTGACTTGAATCCTATCGAACATCTCTGAAGAGACATGTAAATGGCTCTTTCTGACAGTCCTCATCAAACCTCATTTGCAAATAAGAATGTCAGAAAATGCAAAGCTTGTTGCATCATCCCCAAAAACACTCAAGAGTGAAATTGCTGCCTTATGCTTTGTTCACACTACAAGACTTGATTTCCAGATCACAGAGGCACTTTGGAAATCATAGACAATCCTTGGATCAGAGGTGACTTGGCACTAAATCTGTGACAACGAGTTGTCATTTGTGAACTACCCTGAGATGTGATAAAAAGTGATCTGGACCTAACTGGAGAAGATATCTACACGACAGCCAATCAGAGTTTGGATACGTCTTTCACCGCTTAAATTTAAAGGGAAATTAAAGTCAGGGCTGGTAATACTGGTACATGTGTAAGACAAATCTGCAGAAATAAAACTGACTGCAACTGCAGATTTAATATCGAACTCGCGTCCAACTCTCTGAAGAGCCCACAACTCTTTCTGATGTTTGCATGTTTATAACTGCAGGTTACCAGTTATTACTATTTTCAAGAGCTTCTAGAAATGAAGGATGAGTTTGGTGGGGGTAGGTGTCACGACCACAAAGCTACACCAGTCAGAGCAAATACAGAGGCTGAATAACTGTGGAATATCTCCGGCCATTTGGGGGTTTGAACTAATTCTCGCTAATGAGAGATCTTGTGTGTACACCCAGGTCGCAGATCAGTCATGTGGTTGTGCGTGAGACTTCTAATCACAGGAACAATCTTATGACTGAAGTGTGTGATCTGAATATCTTGGCTAAATGTGCTTCAACTAAGTACTGAGTAAAGGGGTCAAAATACTTCATTGTTTTCTTTTTAATAATTGTACAAAATTCTCTAAAGTTCTGTTTTGACTTCATTATGGGGTAAAAAAAATCACAGCATCAGGCTACAACCAAAACAAGCAAATGGGAAAACTGAAAATCACTAAAAAACTGAACATCTGAAAACTACTATTGCTACTATGCAGTAACTCCATGTATATTACATGCATATTAATGCTAACATCTTTCTCCAGGTCTCAACATTTCATGCCTTTCCATGAAGCCTTCAAGAAGTTTCAAGTTTAATCTTGGCCTTCTACCAGAAACGCCAAGACGAAAGGAAAACTTTGTCGCTGCAGTTATAGGTCCTTTTTTCTGAAGAAGCTTATGAAGAACCTCATTATGGAGTTCCAAATAATGCTGTGGAGACTTAAGGCCAGAACTGCCTGACAGTCACACCTTGGGTGTCCCCTTCCTTTTTTTCTAGCAGAATCCCTCTTGCTGAATCGATCAAGTTTGCAGGAATGGGTCCATTCATGTCTCCTTTTGATAACCTGCTGTGCATGCTCCTGGGCATCTCCTTCACCGTTTGGTTCACTATGCTTCTGGTCTTCATCATCGTGCCAGCTGTCTTTGGTGTTTCCTTCGGCATCCGCAGGCTCTATATGAAGACTCTGCTGAAGGTGTTTGAGGTGAGTGTGGATCCAGGGTATGAGTCAGCTACCACACAGTGAAGTCATGTTACAGTAAAAGCATTTCAGCTCAAATTTCACTTCAGTTTGGTTTGATTCATTTCATACAGAATTACTATTACTATTTACATAGTAATTTACAAAAACAATATAATATGTTCTTATTTTGAAAATAGCATTTTTAGAGCAAAGAAAGTAGCACATTTTGTGTTTAATATTATTATAATTGATCACAACATCAAGTTTAGGGAATTCCAACTGAGGGAAAATGTGCTCAAGTCATTTGATCCCATTCAAGGTTAAATGTGCTCGAACCACTGGATTTAATCCGGTTAAATGTGCTTGAACCACTGGATTTAATCCGGTTAAATGTGCTCGAACCACTGGATTAAATCAGGATAATGGGCTCGAACCACTGGATTTAATCCGGTTAAATGTGCTCGAACCACTGGATTAAATCAGGTTAAATGTGCTCGAACCACTGGATTAAATCAGGTTAAATGTGCTCGAACCACTGGATTAAATCAGGTTAAATGTG
>JBBIGC010000018.1:2294781-2317056 GCA_037576955.1 Lepidarchus adonis | reverse complement strand
TTGATGCTTCAGTGAGAATCTACCAATGTAAATGCTCATGAAAATAAAGAAAACACATTGAATGAGAAGGTGTGTCCTGTACTGTATATATGACAATAAACAGAACTTGAATTTGAACCGTTAACCCCGTAACCACTAATATAAGTCGAGTACGTAAGTGGAGAACCCCGGTACCGTATTTCCCCAACAATAAAGCGCGGCTTGTGCATTGATTTGGTAAAGCTGGCATTGGGTGTGGTTTGCTTAAATAGGACGTCCAATCTGAAAACGGCTTTCTGTGTTCCTTTCATCTGTTGTGGAATAAGGTTCCTTTAGTTTGTCTTGGTTCACTTCTTTGTACACTTCGCAGAACCCTGACCAGCAGGGAGGAGCCAAAATGAGCTTTTCACTATGTAATGACATTTTTTTTCTTTTTTAGGAAAGACTGAAGTAGATAATCAGAATCAGAAAACTTTATTAATCCCAGGGGGAAATTGTTTAACCTGGACTCTTTAGTTTAATTATGTCTTAAAGATGACTACGCCAAACATGAAATTCTCTTACAGTCAGAACGTCTCTGACTGAAAAACAACCTGTACATTGATTTACTTAATACAGTTCAGATTGTATTTCAGGCCGGTCTGGATGACTGTAGTGATCTAGAACAGTCTGTGCTGTTGAAAATGGATGGAGTATTTGTGTAGCACTTCCCATTTAGGTTTTCTGAGAAAATCTGTTAATTCTGCCTATGTGGGACAAACGTTTTTATAACCGAAATGGACGTTTGGGTCATAATCATGTATAGTGCACGTCGTCCAATACCTGCCGATGTGTGTGTGAACGCATGCGTGTGACAGAATTTACAACCACAATGTCATATATTGATTGTATTAGAAATATTTTGATTAGACTGATATTTCAAACCTATATATATTTTTCAGTATCTGACAAATTTATGAATGGTTCAGATATTGTGCATGTTTGCTGTGTTCAAATGCTTCAGATTTAATTTGAATCAACATTCAGCTGCATGTTGCTTAGTATTTTCAGCTCATTTCTACAACCGAGCAGAGTCCACGCTGCTGATCGGGCAGTGACGTGTGTGTAGCTTGATGCTGTGAAAACGAAGCTGCTAAACACCAACTACATGGTGCAAACTTAACATCTGGAGGGTTGACACAACAAAATCAGTGTGTAGGGAAATGCTGCATGGATGTTACTCGAGGTGTTCACAGGAAATGTTAAATCTCTGGGATTCTTGTAACTGTGCAGTTTTTTTTATATTATATTAAAACAGCATATTCAGCAGATTTTCAAACGGCAGATATTGTTAAAATGCTCGTCCCTAAAGTGCATTTCTCTCTGTTTTATGGGGAAGAAAAACTAGAAAACTGTCCTGTTATCCAGAACAAACAGGTTTGCATGTTGTTGTTTTTTTGTGAACCATGTTTCTAGATCTGGAGCAGAAGCTAGGTCAGGTGTAAGATCTGCACTCCATCCTCCAGCATTAATACAACACCTTGCAGATACTTTAGGTACATTGTTGTGATTTGGATACTTTTGGCCTTTATTTATTTATTTTATTATTTATTCTTCTGCAGGAGCTGCTGAGTAAATATTTAATTGAGAATTCCTCAAATCCTGAAAGCAAGGTCTTCTACTTGAAGATGAAGGGAGACTACTACAGATACCTTGCTGAAGTTGCTTCTGAAGATGACAAGAAAGGTAAAAAAACAGCAGTTATTCTGTCTGTGATGTAGCTTTAGTTGTGAGTCTAGAACACTTCTTCTGAACCATCCAGCGCAGGGACTCACTCAGAGGCAGAGTTCTGTTTTAGGACCCGTGACTTTATTTATTTATTTATTTATTTATTTATTTATTTATTTATTTATTTATTTATTTATTTATTCTCTCAGCACAGAGCACAATTCCTGTTCCTCATTCCAATTTCCGAGCTGCTCCAACATGCGCTGCTAGCTCTCTCGCTAACAGGCTACAACTCTCCGCTAAAAACACAGCTTTTCCACCTGTTTTCCACCCGCACTACCCACCTGTTCTCGGCTTCACACACTCCACTCCACTGGAAACCAGAAACAAAAATGTTGCCGGAACTAGCATCAGTTGGCAGTTAGCCTAGCCGTCATGCTAGTCCTCTATGCACCAAAATATGCAGTTTCTGTGTGTGTTGTAAAATAAAACCGGTTGTAGAGTAGATCTGGTCTAAATGCAGCGTATAATTAGCTTTACTGAGTATAACCTCACAGTCTGGTTCATATTCTGGTGAGAAGAAGATAAAAACTTTCCTCTGCTGCTGGAAAACGTCTCTGCGCTGCTCTGTGACACAGCGACGTCAATCATCCGTCTACATGTAAATTCTTCAGAATAAAATGTAAATCAGATCTGTAAGCATCAGGTGCGACCTGTGCTGCTTTGCTGTCGCTAATGTTGGATGCGTTCATCTCAGATATTACAGAGCTGTAATTCTGCAGCGTATTTCTTACACTGCGGTATGATATCAGCAAGTTCCAAATTTTATCATTTTAATTATTTATGCTCAACTACGCTATAATATCACTACTGGTATAGAGCTGCAGGTCTCCAGGGGCGAGTCAAGTTAAATGCTTTTAATTCAGATCTGTAAATTCAGTAACACTGCAACTATAACAACTATAACAGCGGTTTATTTTAGAGTTTTAAAACTTAAATGAGCTTTTTCTGCAGCTTATAGAATGGGACGGCCTGTAATGTGGGGCGGCCCGTCGTTGGGGAAATACGTTTTGGTTTGTAAGAAGTGGTTTGGTCTATAATCCAAACTGTATGGTGGATAGATTGCAACAGACATTTTGACCATTTATTGGCTCCTGAACCAATTATCCATAAGTACCATTTTTATTTTGCATAATTATTCCAGTAGCTCAGAAATCCTGAAATAGATGTTTTGTTAAGTCTTTTGTACGGGGTGGGTACTGTTTTAGAAATATTTCCACTCATCACAAAACACAAAAATGCCCACAGTGTTATTTCTGTGCTCACGCTGGAGCTTGTATATTATTTTATTTTATATATAAAAATATAAACAATTACCACAATAAATTCATCCCACTGAAGGACAGTGTGTAGTTAATAGGGAACTATGTTCTGTGGTCTGATTAGTAAAATGTAAATGTTTACTGCAGCATTGAACAGATCAGTGATGATGTTCTGTCACTTAATTGACGCTTCTTCACATTTGACTATTTCAGGTTTGTTGCTTCAGTGTGAAAATTAAACTAAAATTAAGCTACATTTCATTACGTCCAAATATATAATACAAGCTATGAAAAGGAAAACTGAACAGAAATTAAAGGAACAAAAATGTATTGTTGGCTGGAAAAATATGAGTTTTAGTTTTCATTTGAATGACTGGAAGGTGGAGCTACTGCAGCACAGCGCTGTCAATCATCCGTCTACATGTAAAATTAGCAACACTGACATGCAAACATTATTAGACTTAACTTTCTTCAAATCCTTCAAAATCAGATCCGTAAACATCGTTTTTGCAGAGCAACTCTTTCAGGGACTTATTTCTCTCCGATATTGCTTCACTACAGCAATGACCTGGAGCTTAATTTTGCAGGTAGGACTTGAGGCAGATCATCAGTAAGTTCAAAACTGTATCAGTTTAATTGTTCACTCTCAGCTGCAGTATAATGTCACTGGTGTAAAGTTGCAAAGGCTCCAGACTTTAGATTGGCTAATAACATGGGGCAAATTATCTTTAAACATAAATGAGCATTTTCTGCAGAATGGAGCGGTGGCCTATTGTTGGAAATACAGCTTATTATATTTGCTTTTATATTGATATTGTATCTCCTAATGTTACTGCAGCGTCTCCTGTCTTGTGTGGAACCATGTCGTTTGCTTTTGCTTTGCAGAGGATGTTCTGAGATCTACCACATGCCTCTGGTGGACTATAAGAACCATAAGGAGGGGATGCCGTACGAGTACAAGTTCCCTTTTCGCAACAGTAACAACAAGTGGCCTCGATCCACCACTGCCCCCCAGACTGCAGCGTCCACTCCCCAGAGTCGGAATGTCAGTCTGGGGACGACCCTCAGCAAAGCTCAGTCTTCAGACTACGCGAGCAGAGCTTCCATCATTCCCCGCAGTGTGTCCAGCGACGGACGCCCACTAAACCCCAAAAGGTAGTTACTGGCTTGGCACTGTGTATGTGCCACGCAGAAAATAAAAAGTATATATTTTGTTTATTTAAATACATTTTTGATGTTTCAATTTTCAGAGCTTGTGTAACATCAAGAAATCACCTTGATCACAATATTTATGATAAAATATTACAGTTGTATTATTTGTAAAAAATAATGTTTTTTAAATAATTTTTTACTTTACAAAATTGTACCTGTATCTATACCTTACTTTTGTATTTTTATTGTATTATTATTTTATTTTATTAATAGAAAAGGGCAGAACCTGGTGTGAAGTATTTTTATATTTTAACTGATGTAAAATATTGCAAAAAAGGTTTTAATGCTTGTTAATCACATGGTGACAAAATTATCTTTTATGGTGTAACTTTTTAAGTTGTTGTGAAATTAGCTTCACCTCTGTTCATTACTCTGTTCTGGAAAAATCTAAACATTGTTACTAGTTTTGAAGTTGCTAAGTTAGTTGTGAAGATTTTGTCAAATTTTAAAAACAAAATGATCGAATCCCGCAGGAAGTGTTTTACACCATGTTTCATTGTTCCTGAGGAAACGTCATATTTTAGTTTGAACTCCTGAATTTTTCCTGAAGTCATGTTTGAATGTTGTGATGTGATACGTTTGTGAATCAGATATAATCCTGTTTCCTGTTTCTCAGGTTTTCTCCCGGCTCTGATAACTATGCCCTGGCTTGTTCTATAGTAATGGGCCGTTCCCCACACACTCGCAACTCCCCCAACAACCAGTCGTTCTCCAGTGACACCGGCTCCACACACTGGCGTCAGAAGTCTGGTCCAGACGGGTGAGTGTGGTCAATACTAACGGGCAGTAAATGCTCAGTGTTGCCTTGTGTTTCTTTACCACAAATCTTTATCTTGCACTGGAACTAAATGCTCAGAATTAACATTGCTGTTCAGTTTAGAAATTCCATGATGCAGCTGATTTCTCAGAACTTCTCATTTTCTCGGTTCTGTTACTGTTTTAAAATATTGTAGGAAGGAAAAACAGTGAAGCTCTGGTTCTCGTTCAGTACTGAGGTGTATTCATCTTCTGCATTTTGCTAAATAGTTAATATTACTGTTAATATTAACAAGGGTTTTACCTTTAAAAAGAGTAAAATGTGTCTTTAAAATTATCAAGACACACAATGCTTCCATACAAATAAAAAAATTATGTTAAATTGGGAATTGCACATTGCTTTTTGGCAAGTTTCTTAACTCAAGAGAACAAGACACTTTTCTTTGACCTTATTATAATTTTCACTTGTTCCAGATAAAAAAGCTCATTATTTCTCTGCCTGAGGCCAAAGTGGATTTTTTGTATAAAAAAGTGACTAATGGACAAAGTTCAATAAGCTTTTCCATTGCTGATGAATAGTAGTCAGACAGACAGACAGACAGACAGACATTGGCAGAAATGTTTAAAGAGATCAGACCAGGTCTGAGAGGCAAATACCTAAATGGATTTGTCATAGATATTAAAAATTGTTGCTTCTAATTTGGCCTTAGTATTTTACACAGAGTGAGTTCTGTTTTTTTCAGAGGAACCTAGCTGTGTCCTAGGGAAGAAAAAAAATTCTGAATGTCTGATCACCGCCCTTGTTCAGTGTCTGACCTGCACGGATCTTTTTCAGGGAGATGGAGCAAAAGCTGCGCAAAATTTTATCCATTAGTAATAAAAGAGCAGAAAATTAAATCAGAGTTTTAGAGGTTTGCACAGTTGTTTTTCAGTGATCACACTTAAATCAATTTAGGTATAAAATTTTGTGAGATATTTGTTAACCAGCACCAACAATGGCTTACATGAATATCACATCACATTTTTTAAAAATCTATTTGAATTTGTGTAATAGCTGTGGGTTTCAGAGTGGACCTGTGTGTTAGTTTAATGGGGAGAAAGCAAACTTCACTACAGGAAGAGATACAGAATCTACTGCAATATGACGTATGTTCTCTCACAAACTTTAACCCTGACATTTTTATCAATATTTTATTATATCTTTTCCTGAGACGACACTGAAGATTTGACACTTTGATACAATGTGTTCAGTGCACAGCTTGTATAACTCACACAGCCGTTAATGTCTAAACTGCTGGCAACAAGTTAGTACACCCCTAAGTGAAAATGTGCAAATTGTGCCCAGTTAACCATTTTCCCTCTGTGGTTTCATGTAACTTGTTTGTGTTAGAATTGTAGAATTGTAAAGAATTGTTGCTCTACAGAAAGATGGTGTAGACTATGAGAAGAAGCCTGCCTGTCAGTGCACAGACCATACGCCGCACACTGCATCAAATTGGTCTGCATGGCTTTCGCCCCATTAGAAAGATTCTTCTACAGATGATGCACAAGAAAGACCACACACAGTTTGCTGAAGACAAACCGACTACGAAAACAGATTACTGGAACCATGACCTGAGGTCTGATGAGACCAAGGTTCAGATGGTGTCAAGCGTGTGTGGCAGCAACCAGGTGAGGAGAACAAAGACAAGTGTGTCTACAGTCAAGCATGGTGGTGGGAGTGTCATGGTTTACACCTGCATGAGTTCTGCTGGTACTGAGGAGCTACAGTTCATTGAGGTAATGAATGTCAACATGCACTGTGACACTGGAGCAGAGTCTGATCTTCTACCTAAACTTGGCCACAGGACAGTGTTCCTACACCATAATGACCCCAATCTCAAAGTTTTTGGACTGTGCTGGACTGACCAAGCGTGTCTCCAGACCTAAACCCTTTAGCATCTGTGGGGCTTCCACAAAACGAAGGAGGAGGAGTGGAGGAGGATTCATGGAGGATTCATGTCATCATGGAGGAGTGGAGGAGGGTTCCAGTGAAGCTCTAGTGAACTCTATGCCCAAGAGAGTGAAGGCAGTGCTGGAAAATAATGCAGCCACACAAAATATTGACACTTTGGGCACAATTTGGGCATTTTCACTTAGGGAGGTACTCACTTTAGTTGCCAGTGGTTTAGACATTAATGGCTGTGTTGAGTTATTGTGAGGGGACAGTAAATTATCACAGTTACACAAACTGTACACTGAGTGTCATCTTCAATGTTGTCATAAAATATTTACAAAATGTGAGGGGTGTACTCACTTTTGTGAGATACTGTAATTGCATAATGTTTAGTATTTTATTGCACAGTTTAGTCTGAACACAGTAAAAAAGTTTTTGAAACTTTCCCATTTGTTTGTAGCAGGTTCCCAGTGAGCTGAATGAAACATTTCAATTCCATAACCTGCGTTTGGACAGAATTTATTTATTAAGTATGAAGGTTGTAGTAAGTGCACATTAGAGGAAGTGCTCACTGCAAGTTAAATGTTCTGTAAACATCACGTTGATTTTCAGAGAATAAATTTCAGAAGTGTTTGACAGAAAATTCACTAAATACTTAAAAAAAAAACTTTCAAGTGATTCCAGAGTATGACCACTACCTTAGAGGAAATTATTATTTAAAAGTGATTTAATTGATTTAACTAAACGTTTCCCTTTTCCACCACTTATGTCATTAGACACAAACTTCCGCCTTCGGAAATAAGTATAAAAGTTTTTCAGCTGCAGGATGACTGTCACACGTTTCCTTTTCCTCTCTAAGGTTTAATGCGAACAGAAACTCTCCACTCGTTTGTGATCGGCAGAATGTGAAAGACAGTGTGCGGGTTCCACCAAGTTGGGCCCGAGTGGTGGAAGGAGAAGGATGTAGTAAGAGTTCAGAAAGGACACCAGGTACTCAGACATACTGACCGCTTTCTCCCTTTTCTCTTTTACTTTTGTTCTCTCTATGTCTCTGTGTGTCTCTGTGTGTGTCTCTGTGTGTGTCTCTGTGTGTGTCTCTGTGTGTGTCTCTGTGTGTGTCTCTGTGTGTCTCTCTGTGTGTCTCTCTGTGTGTCTCTCTGTGTGTCTCTGTGTGTGTCTCTGTGTTTCTCTCTGGGTCTCTCTCTGTGTCTCTCTCTGTGTCTCTCTGTCTCTCTGTCTGTCTGTCTGTCTGTGTGTCTCTGTGTGTCTCTGTGTGTCTCTCTGTGTGTCTCTCTGTGTGTCTCTGTTGTCTCTCTCTGTGTGTCTCTGTTGTCTCTCTCTGTGTGTCTCTGTGTGTCTCTGTGTGTCTCTGTGTGTCTCTGTGTGTCTCTGTGTGTATCAAGTTCTACTGAAACTCTGCTGTCGAAATGAAATTAGGAAGAAATGGTATTAGTCTACTGGTAAAATTTGTTTATATGTGATCTTATAATAAAGTCGGATGCCATGGAAAAAGTTTTAAAAGTGATTCCAAGTCCAAGTCCATGGGGACTAAACATCATCAAGGGAATTGATTCTATAATAAGTGTCCTCAACTTAAAATATTGACTTTCAACTTATGCAAAGGTTTGTGTGAAAGACATGAATGCATGGCTCTTAAAATAAGAGAGGTTAGTCTTTTACATGTTATGTTGTGGCAAACCAACATTAAAACATTGTTATTGCATATAAGAATGTTCATTTAGTAAGAACCCAAGAATGCTCTATATAGTGCTTAGTGCTGAGAATAGGTTTCCTTTAACATATCTCCTGTGAAAAGCAGGTTACACTTGTTTTGTCTTGAGATGTATCTGTCTTTGTTATTTGAGATATGTGACGTGACAGCATGACTCAATGGTCTACTCAAATCCAAAGTGTCTCAAAAAAGTGCAAGAGTCAAGTTACGAGTTAGATCCTCACTGCACTTTCTCTCTTCATGTCTTTTTAATTGATTCACCTACTGTTTCTGTGCCTCATATATTATACAGTGTGGCCTTTGATCTGTGTTGCCACACACGACAAGTTATTGCGGCTCTTCATTCAGACTCCCTTTATCTAAAGCTTGTTGAATTTATTAATGAAGGAAGTGTTCATTTGAGTGGAGGGAGGACAGCCCCGGCTTTGTGTTCACGTCTGTTAATGAGCTCAGTTGCCATATGTCATGTTACAAGCCTGCAGTACTGTAACAGGTGATCCACTGTTGACCAAAGCATACGGCAACTGGTTATATTCACAACAGTAATAATATGAATATTAAAACTAATTATGATAATATTTTTTTATTATCTATTAGTGGCAATTCAACTACATTGAACATTTATTTTAAAGCCTTTGTGATAATGTCCAGTAAAACATTTAATTATTACTTAGCCAAAACAAATCTTCCCCACCACTACAACAGAGCCACATTTTATTAATCATCATTCTGCTATTATGTAAATAGTTCTTTCATGCATATTTGACTATTTTGAGGGACTTTTATAACAATTTGTACTAATCAAACCTAAATTAACTGTACTGAATTTTGTAATTTTAACAATATTCGGTAATGTCATGAAAAATCTGAATATAAAACTGTTTATAAGTCTGACTTTCTGATTAAGAAATTTAAGATAGATCTAAGGAAGATATTGGTGAATTAGGCCCATTTATTTTACACATTAAGGGTCAAAAGGTTGAAAACAAAGTTTAAAATCTGTCATTTTGGAAGGTTTTAGAATAAAAAAATGATATTAACCTTTAGTTAAGTGAAATGTTACATTAAGTAAAATTAAGAATTATTATGTTTTTTTTTAGATTAGATTTTTTGTGTCACTATTCAAATTAAAATTTGCGACCATAGTAAAAATCTGCTTCTGAAGAGGCTATATTTTATAGTTTTATCTGTTCCATTGAAACATGTGTTTAGATCACTGAATCTGATCACAGCTGTGGCCTAGTAATTAGTTACAGTCATCATATTAAATATTCATTTTTTTATTTTAAATAAATTCACATATCAATGTCTAATCTTGATTTTATTTATCTTTGGGACAGAAAGTGATTTAAATGCAGGTAAGCAACAAAAAAATAACGATGATTTATTTATTAAATGAAAATAAAAATGTGTATTCTAACTTAGGAAAAAGTTATGACACCCTACCCCCTTATAGCCAGTGTTAACTGCTTTGGCTGAAATAACCAGACACTTCTTGCAGCATCTACCAGTATTTGATATCGATCTGAGGTAAATTTGTCCCATTCCTCAATGCAGAATTATTTAAGCTGTGAGATGTTTGAGGGTTTTCTTGCATGTACAGCCTGTTTCAAGTCACCACACAGCATCTCAATGGGGTTCAGATCTGGGCTTTGACTCGGCCACTCCAGGACTCTCCATTTCTTAGTTTTCGGACTTCAGTCCTTGGTGGATTTACTGGTATATTTTGAGTCATTGGCTTGTTTCAGGCTCCAGTTCCGCTTCAGATTTCATGTTCTTACAGATGGTCTCACATGTTCCTAGGATACACATTAAACTTCATGGTGGATGCTGATATTTTCCAAACAGTGGAATGGCTGTTCTTTCCCTTACTAGACTTACGAGCTGTTACATTCCTGTTTCTCAGAATAAAGGTTGCCGTTTGCTAATTTATTCCTCACCAGAAATCACTTTTTTGTAGAATTACATTTTACAAAAGAGTTTGAAAAGTCTTTTCTTCAGTTTTGATTGCTTACTTGTATTACTTGAATCTCCCAGTATTGTTAAAATGAGATTAAATATCCATATATATCCAAGTTACATAAACACAAATGACAAATAGTCACTTTCACTTGCTTTCACATGACATTTTAAGTACTAAACATTCTGAAACTCATGTATATATTTAAAAGATATTACTTATAACCCAAACATGTTATATTGATGCTATAAACATTTATTACATTAAAAAAAAAAAGCATTTTCCTTATTTCATCTTTTCAGACTTGTTTACCTCTCTGTTTGAACCAAATTAGTTTTATCAAATTGCAACTAATTTCATTATATTATAGCCACAGGTAGTGGTACATTTTGCGAAGAAAGCCAGATGTTATACAATAAACATCTTTTCCCAAAGCTAAGCACCTTTGTCTCTGGTTTTGGAGGTGTCTCAACCTAATTCTGTCAATATTTTGCTGCAGAACTAACAGGGCAACAAACTCACCCCAGTTACCCCAGAACTGAGGCCTATAACTAAACACAGGAAGGGGAAATGTTAATGTTAATGCAGAACATTCATTTTAAGTTTGCAAAGAGCCTGCTACATGTTTTTCAGAAACTTTACTTAAAGTCCATTGTTTGACGGTCTCATTTAACCAGAAGTTAGTCGAAGACGGTCTGTGCCAAAACTAATGTTCTGCAGTTTGCTTCTCCATCAGCTACGGTGAAAGTCTCCCAGTGACCGCTGAGCCCTGCTGGTCAAATTACTGATAGAAGGCCTTTGTGAAACTGGCCTGGGGTTTAAAATGATTACAGCTGAATTGTAAAAGTGCTCTGAAATCAATTTCTCTTGTCCTCAGGTGGGTGAAATTGAGGGCGACTGGCTTCGGGAGTTCTTCACGGTGAGTTTGCCTGCAGTCAAGTGATAATGGAATATCACTGTTTAATATAACAGCGTTTTGTTACATTTATGACCTGCAATCTTCAGTCTGACTAGTGTAACTTTCATATAAAGGATATTGAATATGCAAATGTTTTTAAAGCATTGTAATTTACACAATGTAATGTGAAAGTTTGGGCATCCCTAGTCAAATTCTTTTCTATGTGTAAATAAGTACCCGTCCTCTACAGAAAGCTCACTTCTGCACATTTTAACACAGTTATGCTTTTCTCACTAAGCAAACAGTGAAAATCAATAACGATCACATTTATATATTGTAAAATTATATTTTATTATTGTATGTGTGTTGGTTGTATATTGTTTTTTCTGCTAGTATATTAAACTCAACTAATTACAGATAGTCTGCCTTAAAATAATGATTTGTAGAGGGTATGGACATATATAACATTGTTAAGATTCAGGAAAGCATAAGAAATCCCAGTTTTCGAAGTTTAAAACATTCTGCATATCAATTTTAATCATTTTAATGTTGATTCTGTGTAATACTCATTATCTACAGCTTATCCTGCTTTATACTAATTATTTGAAAGCAGTGTTGTTGTAGAGGGCTATCTCCTCTAAATTATGGAAAATTATAATTGATGAACTGAACAATCATGCATTAATAAGTGAAGATTACAATTTTTTCTGTATTTAATATTATCTCCTCTTTCTGTTTGTCTGAAAGACCGTGCACACACACAAGCCCCGCTTTATCGCCCTGCACTTCCAGGAGGTGGGGGGGAAAGACTACATGGTCAACATGGCCCATGCGGAGAACTTCTTCTGGTAGGTTTTACTTCTCATGACTGCTCTCTGATGTGCTAGAGTGGACACAAAATAGAAAATATAAAATAAAATCTTTTTGACCTCTTTGTCAGAACGCAGCAAATGTACAACACTAATGAGTTTGGACTCCGCCTCAGGAATTGGGTGCGTTATTTTAAAACCAGTTTTGACAGATTGAATTGCTGTCTTTTAGCACTTACGCCCCAAAGCTGTGGAACACACTACCTACTGATATCAAGGAGGCTCGCTAATGAAATATTTAAAACAGAAATCATAAAACATATTTCTTCACTTTAGCCTTGAAATGATTTTGTGTAGTTTGTTCTGTCAATTTATTTGATCGATTTTATCATATATTCTGTGCTTTGCCTAAATGCCTACATTTTCACATTTCACTTTTAAAGTTGTGTAATCTACTGTTGAGCACTTTGAGCTGCATGTTAAAGTAATGAGAGTTTCAGCCTGGACTGTTTGTGAATGCAGCATAATTATTGACAATGATCGTTTATTTGAAAATAGGAAAGAAATAAAGCAGCATTGCTAACACTACAGTTCTGGAGTGGGTCTTTTTTTAATTTTATTTTGTACATGAAATGGCATAAACCAAGTTATTGCATGTGTACATTAAATATTTTCTCCAGGTGAATGTTACTTGGGTAGGCTTATGAAACCATATGTTGGGACTGTTCACAAATCTGGTTATAACATCCTTTGTTTCGGCACATAAGTGGTCAAACTGTTGTCCAGTTGTGGCATTACTGGCAAAGCTATTATTTGCGTAATTACTTCAGTGTTTTTAGACAAAAGGAGGAGTTGTAGCATGGGGTCAGTCTTTGAACCTGTCTCTAGGCATCTTGGGGTTAAGTAGCTCAGGGATGACGTCAGTAGGATGTTCTCAACTGAAGTCAAACTCCTGACCTCCTGACTCTGACTCATCACTGAGCTACTCCCATTTGTTTGTTTTAAATCGAAATGAAAATTTCCTAACATGAAAACATTGTCATTTCTTTATTTAATTTTATTTTATTTTTAGCATGTAAGTTATATTTAAATGAAATGATCACCAGAACTGCTAATGGTTTTGTTGTTTATATTATAGCTGTAGTCACTGATTTTTAAAAATGCGTCAATTATGACTGTAATCATCATTTTTTGAAATATTAAAATTCTAAAGTGTGTTATATTGCAGTACACACCCCAACATTAAAACATCTGACAGGTGAACGTCTTGTTTTCTAGTTACAGTAGCTGCAGGGTGGGATATATTAGGCAGCAAATGAACAGTCAGTTTTTAATTTGCTGTGCAGGAAGCAGGAAAAATGGGTGAATGTAAGGGGCCAAACTGGGATAGCTAGATGACTAGATCAGAGCATCTCCAAAATGGCAGGTCCTGTGGCATGTTCTTGTTATGCAGTGATAAGTATTTACCAAAAGTAAACACTGATCCAGTGATGGAGTCATGGGTGTCCAACTGACACGCATGCGTGATGAAATGTTAATGTTAATAAATGGCAGTCTGATAGAAAGGTGTCATCACACACAGTCAGAGCTGGTTTGGCAGCATGAGGGGGAACCTACACAATGATAGCCAGGTGCATTTAATGTTGTGGCTGATCTGTGTTTCATTATAATAATAATAATAATAATAATAATAATAATAATAATAATAATAATTTGAATTTATATAGCACCTTTCACAAATTCAAGGTCGCTTTACATTGCAAAAAAAAAAATCAAAACCAAAAATAAAATTCAAACAGCAGAAAAGGAAATTAAGAGTGAGAGGTGGAATAGCACAGATTGAATAGATGAGTTTTGAAGAGAGACAGAGAGGACATTAGGCGCAGGTTTTGAGGGAGGGAGTTCCAGAGGTTAGGGGCAGCAACACTAAATGATCTCCCACCCATGGTGACATTAAAACTGGAATCAAATATTCATAATTATTGCTCAGCTGAAAGAACAGATTGTGTTGGTCAGCTCTTTTCTTCTGTGCACAGAAGCTTTATATATTCTTTATTTGACTGATGAACTGTTTATTTCCCCTCTACTCTCTACCCTCTACTTTTCTTCCTTTTGTAGGACCATTGAGTCCAGTTCTGAGATGAAGGACTTTGATCGTGTGTGTGTGTACGTGGACAGTCATTTTAAAGCAGAAGACAACTTCACAGTAAGTGTCATGAGATTATACTGAAAAAATGTATGTGACATGTTTACATAATATGAACTCAAATATAGTGATACGTTTGAGTTTCAGTAACACAACACTAAAAGTAATGGGAGCATTGATATTACTTTGTGCGGGTTTGTGCCAAAAAATAAACATTTGTGCTGTGAAGAGTTTTAAACTTTAAATTTTTTTGCCAAAGTACCAAAAGTGACTCATGATTGTGGTTTGTGCTGTTAATGCTTTCAAAGGTTCTAAGTAATTAGACTTGACATTTTCTGCACAGTGACAACACCCATTCCCCCAGTCTAGTTGTTTGTGCTGTTTGTGCCATTGAAAATGTAGACTACTTGTGCTGCTACAGTTTTTCATTTATTAAGCTTTGTCACCCGCCATTCCACCATTTGTGCACATTTGTTTTTGGGATGGGTGACACATAAAGCTTAATAAATTCACATCTATAGGAACATGAACGATTATTTTACGGCATAAAGCAGACTATTTTATAAGAGACTGTTTTGGACAGTGACAGGGGGCTGGGTAATGCCACTGGGCATAAGATGTAAAAAAAAAGTGTAATTTAATACCCTTAACTGCACAAATGTTTTATGCCATAAATGTAGCACAAACAAACAGCAATGCTCTCATTACTTTTTGTGTGACACTGGGGACCTGCTTCAGGAGGTTATAGAGCTTTAGCAAAAATAAGCAGACTTTTTCATGGCCATTGGTCCCATTCTGTCATTTTCGTCCTGACTATATCACAGTTGCCTCACTGGACCAAGGGAAATATAAGGCACATGTTAATTCTGCCTTAAACAGGAGAGGATGCTCAGTCACAGTTTGTGACCACTAGGTGGATCACTTCTCCAGGTCTTGGCCTTCTTCTGCCTTTGATTTGATTATAGCCTCACCCAAATAGCACTTCAAACAAACATTGTGTACTGCATGCTGTTTTAATTCTGTGGAAATTACTTTAATAACCATCATTGGACAAGTTTTCCCCTTGAATGAGGCTGTGATTTTCTTGAAACAGCCTTTTAGAATAATTCCTAGGAACAGAGGCAATGAAATGACTGATTGATCAGTGGTGTGTTTAAATGGTGGTTCCAGTAAACACATAGTGTAATTGCAAATTTCATACAGGTTAACCATGGCCGGGGGGAACATTCTGTGGTCTGTAATCTCTTACAAACTGAGACGGAAGCGAAGTCCCAATTTAGACAGAAAGCACATGACCTTCAACAACATGCACATCAATATGGCGATAAAAGGTCTCCCCTCACAGAGCAGTGCACCGAGCAGTTTAGTAGATAATTAACTTAAAGTGCCTGTTTAGATGATTTCAGATTCCCCACTAAAGTGTGTGCGTGAGAGAGCGCACACTTGAGTGTACGTCTGTCTGTCTGTATTCCTGACTACCATTCCTCATGCTCATTCTCCTGTATGACCACCAGGAGGAGTGAAGCTATGTGAAATCCTCATCCCATGAAACTGTCTTTGACCTTTTTTGACACCGTATCTTTCACCTGTCAGTCACCTGTGTGACCTTAGGTTTAGGTTTGCACTGTTGTATATGCTATTGTGTTCTTGTGTTCATTGTGTAACTCTACGTTAACTTAATCATTAGACATTACAACGTCATTCATTCATTTCATTCAATATAAAAAACAAATTATTTTTATTATTGGCACAGTTATTATTAATTCCACTGTAACTTGGTAATTATGTTTGTGGTTAATCTGGTAAATTGAGCCTTCAGTCCAGCACTAATCAATGGGGCTAATTAATTAGAGAGCTCCCTTGGCTTTGTATATATGTTATGATTATGATCTTAAGAACTTTTCAACCAAAACTCAATAATGAAATAATTATTGATTTGTAATACTTTACAGTTTAGACACAACAGACATAGATCTATTTTTCCTTACTTATGTATGTACGGTTTTATGCAAAAGTTTGGCCACCCCTCCATAAATAACATATTTTGTTCATTTATTAATTGAAAGATGTAAACACAGTTTCTCTAGGATATAGAAAAAATGCACAATATTGTCAGCAAACAGTGATGCATAGTTACTTTAAATTGAACAAAGATATATATATATATTTAAATCAGGGAACTGTGATGGCCATTCCAAAATCTTCAGCTTGTGTCTCTTGAGGTCGTCCATAGTAGATTTAGAGATATGCTTAGGATCATTGTCCTGTTGTAGAAGCTCATCCTCTTTTCAGCTTCAGCTTTTTTACAGATGGTGTGATTTTTGCTTCCGCAATTTGCTGATATTTGGTGGAATCCATTCTTCCCTCCACCCGTGCAATGTTTCCTGTGTCACTGGCTGCAACACAACCCAAAGCATGATAGATCCACCTCCATGCTTAATGGTTGGCAAGGTGTTCTTTTCATGAATTGCTGCTCATTTTTTCTCCAGACATGCTTTGTTGATTGTGGCCAAAGAATTCTATTGTAACTTCATCAGTCCACAGCACTTGTTTCCAAAACACATCAGGCTTCTGTAGACGTTCTGTTTCATACTTCTGACATTGGATTTTATGATGGGGACGCAGGTAAGGTTTTCTTCTGCTGACTCGTCATTGAAGGACAGTGGAACGGTGCACCACCACTCCTGAGTCTGTTGAATCTTCCTGCATGTTTTTGCAGTCAAATGGGGAATTTGATTTGTCTTTCTTATCGGCATATGAACAGTTCTGTCTGAGTTTTCTTGATCTTCCAGATCTCATCTTGACCTCCACAGTTCCCCTGAACTCCCATCTCTTAATTACATTTCTCCCTGTGGAAACTGCAAGCTGACAACACTTTCTTGTAGCCTTTCCTGCATTGTGGGCATCAATACATTTCATTGTCTTAAACAGCTGATTAGAGGAACCCATGGTTGTTGAGTGTCCACAAGTGTGTGCACAAGGTTTGAAGAGTCAGAGTATTTGTAAAGCTTTGAAATTGGTGACAGCTGTTGTCATGCTTCAGATCTAACAATCTGATTAAGGTCTGAAACCTTGTAAAAGTCTTGAGTCTTTGGACCTCTTGGGGTGCCCCAGTTTTTGCACGGTGCCATAATAATGTTTAAAAAAAACTATGTTTGCTGAAAATATTGTGTATTTTTTTCAAGTCCTAGAGAGACATCTTTTCAATAAAAATAAGCAAAATATCTTATTTATGGAGGGGTGCTCAAACTGTACAGACTGTATATCTGTATGTTTGTATGCATGTTCCCAGAAATCATTGTGTTTTCTGAAGGCCAAGAAAGCATTGAAATATGCAATAAAAATGATTTTTCAAAAAAAAGCAAAACACAAATCAGTGATACTGAAGTGAGTGACTATTTGTCATTGTGAACACACTGTGCACTACAACAAAACGTAATGTGACATTACGTTTAAGCAGCGGGCAGCTATCAGCAGCACCCGGGAGCCGTGTAGTGGGAACAGTATCTTGCCTAAGCATATCTCAGTGGTGCCAGGGCCGGGACTTGAACCTACAACCTACCAGGGCAAAGTCCTAACCACTAGGCCACCACAGCCCTATGGATTTTTGTATGTTTACTTTAATGTAAAAAGATTTTATTTTGAGTAAACATGTTGTCCATTATATTTACTGGTCCACACCATGTTTGCCAAGATAAATAACAGCTGTACCTAAGATGAGTGTTCCAAGAGTGTTGTAAAACCATGGGAGTATCTTAAAGACATCTGATAGAGTGGCAGGGTATTAACCCATAGCCCACCCAGGTAAGGAGTGATCGTGTGTGTGTGTGTGTGTTGCTGTTTGTCCACCCTGACGGACTGGGTTAATGTGTGGGACTGGCCGGGCAGTTGGCCAAGTCAATACTTTAAAGTCCAGATTAAAACTATTGATTAGGCCCCTCAGTCTGGACATGATAAATAAACTGAGGAGAGGTGTAGGAGGGTTGGAAGTGTTTGGGGTTCAGGAGATGTTAATGCTGAACAGCTGTGGCTGTGTTAACTCTCAGCCAGCCTTTATCACCCCTCCCCCAAACACATTATTTATGCATCATTATACTTATTAGGTCTTACACGGGCTCCAGAAAATCCTGTCATAATATGATGATGGTGAGCTCACTGCTCGCTTTTCTTTTTCTATACCAATATTAAAACCTTGAGTATCAGACAATAATTAGCCTATACCACTTCTTAAAATTTATGATCATATTAGCAACATAACCTCACTAACAACATGTTCCACAGTGAAAGTGTGTGTAGTTTCAAGCCAGCTTTGCCACAGGATTGGATCAGGTCTATTATTTTTAGTAAGAGAACAAACTTTAGGGTGAAAAGATGAAGTAGATCATTTTGAGTAGATTGTTCAAGGTGAACTGGTAATTATGGGCATCATGTTTGGGTATAAAGGTGCAGCCACCAAAGGCTCAGTCTTTGCAAGCTCACCACTTCATGCCAAACTCATGAGAGAATTTTTTGTTTTTGAAAGAAGATTGCAAGAAATTGCAACTCTACTGGACACAATATTATGGAAATATTCAGAATTCAGAGAAATCCCAGTCTATTAACAGCAAGAAACCACTGTTGAATGTGATGATATGTGATGATATTCAAGCCTTCAGAAGGCTCTGCATGAGAAATCAGAGTACTTTGGAAGTTTGGCAAGACCTTGCCAGCGGTGAAAAAGTCAGACATGACTGTTAACCTTATCAAGCAAGAATCGAGCATCAATTCCACTTGCAAAGTGTGGCTAGGGATCAAATTCTAACTGTTTATATTTACAAAGTACATTGTAAAACCTTGTTCTTTGCTTTTGTCAGTTAAATAAAGATTCAAGTGGATTATAAAACATTTAGATTTAAAACACACACACACAGACACACACAAACACACACACACACACACACACACACACACACACAATACATACTGTACATGACAACATACAAACTCCCCACCGAAGATAACCATGTATGTACAGACACAGTATAGAGGGTACAGGGTTAAACACAGGGTTTTGTGCACATTCTCAGCTTCAACACCTATCTTCATCAGTCAGGTCAGTGCAGCGTTTAATAAAAATTTATTGACTTACAAGTGATTTTTTATCAAAACACAATTTGTACTGCTGAAGCCTTCTTACACACCACACACACACACACACACTCTGCCCAGCAAAGCAATGATCTACTACCTCCAGAAAACTGATAACAAATCAATACCAATGGCGTGAGAGAAATGAGAATGCAGAAGTGTGTGTGTGTGTGTGTGTGTGTGTGTGTGTGGGTGGATTTGTGGGTGTGTGGGGGTGAGGGAGAGAGAGTAAGACTATTGAGAATTCCATAGAAACGTCTTTCAGTTTCGGGTCGGGTTCGAATGATGTTTAACATTAGCACAAGCTAAGAATTTAATACACTTTTCTAAGGATGCTGGGCAATGTTGGAATCAACTTGGTATCAGCAAATTTGCAATGACGTGTATATTATCTGGAAGAGCAAATATTTTAGATGATGCCGAGCTAAAATGTGTGGATTTATGTTAGATTTACTAGGGGTGTAAATCGCAAGTCTCTTCATGATTGGTTTACTATAATGAATATTTAGGCCAATGATTTGATACCTTAAAATATGCATCGGTTTGATTTTGGGGTCTGCAGTCGGTACGAAATATGATGAAATTTCTCACAATCTGCTGCATTTTCATCAAGTAACATATGCAAATTGATTATAGTTTGAACACAAACTATTATTAAAGGTCAAATACATTGATGTAGTCATAAGCAATGCATCTTCTCAATAATAAAATATTACCCCCAGTAAAATAAAGTTAAAAAATAAATTGTGAAATGAGCGCACACCGATTTTTATTGGTGAGATTGATATATTGAATGCATAATTGGTTAATCACTACGCCCCTAATATTAACATGGTTCCATCTCAGCATTCATTTTAAAACCGTTTATGCTTTGGCATCAGATTCAGTGCATATGCTGTTGTGCTCATAAGTTTACATGCCCTCACAGAATCTATGATTTCTTGGCAATTTGTCAGAGAATATGAATGATGACACAAACTTTTCTTTCTCATTGTTAGTTGGCTGAAGTCATTTATTATCAATCAACTGTGTTTACTTTTTAAAATCATAATCACAACAGAAACTACCGAAATTACATTGATCAAAAGTTTACATACCCTGGTGTTTTCGCCTGATAACATGCACACAACTTGACACAAACGGGTTTGAATGACTATTAAATGTAACCATCTTCACCTGTGATCTGTTTGGTATACACACTTGTGATAGTGGGTGTGTATAAAGGGTCAATGAGTCTCTGGACTCCTGATAGACCCTTTCATCTTTCATTCAGTGCTGCGCTAAAGTTTTTTGGATTCCAAGTCTTGGGGAAAGCAAAAGAATGGTTCTGTTTTCTGTGAAATGATCTGTGGGAAAGGTAGCTGAACTCTGTAACAGTAAAGGAATATAAGAAAATATCAAAGGAACTGAGAATGCCAATCAGCAGTGTTCAAACTAATTAAGAAGTAGAAAATGTTGGTTTCTTTCGAAGACCAAACTAAAATTTCACTCACAACTGCCAGGAAAATTGTTCAGGAAACAAAGAAAAACTCACAAATAACTTCAGGTGAAATACAGGACTCTCTGAAAAAAATGTGGGGTGGCTGTTTCAATATGCACAATAAGGAGGCACTTATGGGCTACATGGTCAAGTTGCCAGAGGAAAGACATTACTACAAAAATGTCACAAAGTATCACACTTACAATATGTCAAACAGCACAGAGACAAACCTCAAACCTGGCACAAAGTCATTTGAGTGATGAGACGAAAAATTGAACTTTTTGACCACAACCATAAACACTACATTTGGAGAGGAGTCAACAATGCCTATAATGAAAGCTACACTATTCCTACTGTGAAACACGGTGGTGGATCACTGATGATTTGGGGATGTGTGAGCTACAAAGGCACAGAAACTTTGGTCAGAATTGATGGCAAGATGAATGCAGTAAGTTATCAAAAAATACTGGAGGACATTTGCTTTTTTTCAGCCCAGAAGCTGCACATGGGACATACTTCAACATTCCAACATGACAATGATCCAAAAACACAAGACCAAGTCAACCTGTCATTGGCTACAGCAAAATAACGTGAAAGTTCTGGAGTCTCTCAGTCTCCTGACCTCAGTATCATTGAGTCACTCTGGGGAGATCCTCAAACATGCAGTTCATGCAAAAGCCCAAGAATTTACAGGAACTGGCAGCTTTTTGCAGCAAGAATCTGCTCCTTTACTGTCTAAGATAAAGAGCCTCATCCATGAGTAAAAGGAATGTTTTTGTGTTATCTTTTATATTCTGTGAAAAATGGTTAAGAAATCATAAATTATGTCAGGGTATGTAAACTTATGACCACAAGTGTACATCAACCCACAAATCCTTTATTGGTGCATTCCTATATATTTCATTCTGTTGTGGGCAGATTCTTCTTGTCTATTCTATACTTTTATTCAGTAAAATTAGGTGAGGAGTTTGGAAATGTTTGTCAGCTGCAGGTCCCAGGTGAAGTTTTGGAAGAAACAGTGATTACTGTGCTTCTGGCTTTGAATCTACTCCCTGTAGTAATGTCCAGCCTTAGGGCTGGTCAGCTGGAACACACTGTCATATTAAACAAGCATCACTCTCCTCATAAGATTTATTCCCTCCTGTGTGTGTGTGTGTGTGTGTGTGTGTGTGTGTGTGTGTGTGTGTGTGTGTGTGTGTGTGTGTGTGTGT
>JBBIGC010000018.1:2272142-2294570 GCA_037576955.1 Lepidarchus adonis | reverse complement strand
AGTGGGGATGGATGATTGGCTCCATCTGTACTGCAGTGTTTTCTGTGGCTCATGAATCACTCGTTTTTACGCTGTGTGGTCTCACATGTGCGGTAGTTTATGTTGAATGGCAGGGTTCCGCGATCGACTAGCGATGTCTTCGCGATCGACCGGTAGCTCGCGATCGACGTATTGAGCACCCCTGTCCTACATGATGTATAGTTATTTATAAAAATAAAAATATAAATAAAAAATAAACACCTAAATAAATAAAATATTGCCAAAAAACCTGCATGTTTAGTCTGCCTATCAATAATCTATGTACATAGCCGTCTAGTTCTTCTGGTTTGACGTTTATCAAATCTCCATTAAAGCAAACACTTTCTCTACCATCAAGTTACCTGATTTATAACGGTGTAAAGTTACACTCAACACTCTTAAATTCTGAATTTACACCTCCTCTGATGTCGTTAGCATCTTTCATGAAATGCGAAGATTTTCCTGGGTGCACATTCCACTCACGCTGTCTCATAAATAAGCTTTTAAGAAGAAGCCTAATAGAAGAGCCATAAAGATCAGTGTGTTGACGAATTTGGTTCCCTATTAAATTTATGTCCTATGGATCCTGCTCTTAGCGCACGCTGCCGGGGGGGTGAGGCTAACATTAACGTATTGATTTTGCGTTTGCATGTCTCTTTCTCTCTCGTTCTCTTTCTCTCTCATTTATTCACCTTCTTTTCCCTCTTTTCCCCTCACAGCAAAGGAGTTTAAATCCATCTCTGGACACAGCAAGTACGTGGGCTCTCTGGATGGCGTCACCACAGTGGAGAAAGAAAAATTCCCCAAGAACTTCTGGCCTGATGTGAGTGTGTATTTGTGATGTAAGCTGTGAATTAAGAGTGACATGGCAACGATATAATATGTGTAACATGAAACTTATTGTGGACTATGAAAAGTAATTATCACAATATCTAGTGTAGAGGTTTGTGTTAAAGTGGACGAAGTGAACGAGCGAAATAACACATTCAGAAAAGGCTTCAAAGAGATTTATGTATTTGAGTTGAAGTATTTCTTTGATATTTGCCAGAATAAGGCAATTTTAAATAATTAGGACAAGGATGAACTCGGATCTAGTCAGAAATTATTCTTGATTTCCCAATTTTGTCATTTCCAATTCCACAAACTATTTGGGACTTCCCCAATACCTTCACTAGGAGGGGGAAGGAGAGCATGTGTGACCTCCAAGCCATATGGATCCAGCCACTGCATTTTTTCAGATTTTTTCTAAAGCACCTTCATTGCAGCATAACCTGCTTGGAGGAAGGATCCAGGTGCCAATTCCGCTACATCAGCTAGCAGACCTCCATCCTGGCTAGAGCCACGCCTCCCAAAGAGAGGAAAGCCATTTGATCTCTCTGTTTCCTGACCTGACTGTGGCTCCACTGGGTCAATGATAGAGCCATATAGACATCTGTCCTGCTCAAGAGCCGCTTAATCAGTTTCTTTTATTATGTAGTTAATTTGATTGGTCTTTAGTTAGTTTTTGTTTATTTTTTAAAAGATCATGCAGTTGTTCTACAAGTACTTAACACACCCACATCAGTGTGACTGTGTTGGCATATTGTCCACCTTTACTGTGTGTGGCAAAAAGTTTTGGCAGAGCTTTCCAGAAAGTAAATCAAAGGTCAATCATATGTGAAACGTGCTGTATATAAACAAAATACTGTTTTAGGGTTAGTAGGGCTGTATAATTACATATATTTTGTTCTGTTTATCATATTTATATTACATATCACATTTTTCACCAAGACCACTTAGTAGTAGCCCAGTACGAGCTAAGACTGGGACCAGATAAACATAAATAATGAAAAGGAGGGGGGGAGAACCCCCTCTGCTCTGCTTTATACAATCAAAGCTTTTCAGTAATTATTCTACTCATGTAATATAGCTGATGGTGATGTATTTTAACCACAATGACGTTTCAATGCCACTGTGATATTAAAATATTTTAAAAAGTGACATATCTATCTATTATGCACTGCAACACTGGTGATGAGCTAGAGAATGTCCTGTTTATGTCCTTTTTTTAATGAGCCTAACTTGTCAAAGGCAAGGGGTCTCAGGACTAATTATTTTCTCTTAGTAAATACATGCATTAGAGAAGGAAAATGATCAGTCAATAAAATAAAACATATTTCCCTTAATATTCCTTGTTCTAGATCAAGTGGTCGAGAAAAGGCTACATGAGGACGCGATGGATCATTCACAACCAGTACGTTAACACTTGGACACACACACACACAATTAAAATTTACTTCATTTAGATTAGTATCATGTCCCCATGAATAAAACATAGCTCTAAGCATAATTCAATATGAAATTATTTGTGTGTGTGTGTGTACACTGCCTGGTCTCAAGTGTAAAAGGAAAGATGTGCATTTCCAGCCTGTCAGTGGATGTGTGTGAGTAAGCGTGCAGGCCCATCAGATGTGCATTAATAGGGCAGGTCTGGCAGCAGGTGAATAGAGAGTGAATGGAGGCTGAAGGGCTGCTGGGTGATAAATGAGTTAAGCCTCGAGTTACCTGGGCTGCACTCACACTGCCCATAAGTAATGACTTATAGCAGCGGCAAGAGTGACAGCACTGATATAGAGAACGACACACACACACACACATGCATACAAATTCTTAGGTAAACATGGCGCTAACAAACAGTGCAGACATGCAAACACAGACACACATCATTGTGCACTTACACTGAACATTCAGCATGTATAATTTTATTCCATATATATAATTGTATCAGGAACTCCTCCACCCTGCTGGTGTACAGTTAAGACTCTGTTTTAGTCATTCTCCAATTTAGTTTCTGACCACTAATCTACACTGACTAAATGTTTTAGCAGGGACAGCAACTTGGTAAAAACTTACGCCTCATACCATCAGCACACACACTTCTAAAGAGTATTGTAGAAACAGACTAGTGATCAGATTAAATAATAAACTGAACATAAGAACAGGCTCTAGTCTGTAATTTTATCTGTTTTTTAGACCAGTGAGTTAGGTGGAGACAGTGAGTGAAGTTTCTAATAAAGTGCTCAGTGAGGGCACAATTATAAGACATTATTGATTTGTTCCAAAAACATTTTTTTTGTGTGTGTGTTTGTATGCGAGTAGGGGCCTGGATCTGGTGAATGTGCACCTATTTCACGATGCATCTAACCTCATAGCCTGCAACTCTAGTCCCTCAGTATACTCCACAAACCGGCAGAAAGCGCTCAGATATGTCATCAACAGGTTAGTCTTTATCTCAGTATTTTACAGAAATAATATTCAAGAAAATAAATTGATCACACAAGCTGATTGTAGAAATTATATTTATTATTTAAATGTATATATTGGAGTTATAAGAAGAGATATTACTGTCTTTACTATACAGTTCTAATGTAATTACATATTTAATTGCTTTATAAGTTGTGCAGTCAGTTCAATTTTGTTTGATTTCCAAGACAAGTTTGATACTTTTTCTGCTGGCTTAAGTGTGAAGAAATAATCAAACTTGGAAAAACAAGCCTTGAGGATGTTATATACATGACGTAAAACAATAACCCAATAGTATATATGCAAAGTATATGAACCTTGGCCTATAGTTTCTGGTTGACCCCTTTGTGCAGAAACATCTGCAGCTAAACATTTGTTGCAATCCTTGCATCAACCGCTCTTCATCTGGGGTTCTCAAAAGTCTCCTTTTTTCTTAATTTTATACACCTCCTCAAATGTGTGTTATGAAAATAAGACTTCAAAAGATCCAGTTTTATTATTCATTACATTTATTTATTTGCTTTATTAATTCATGCCTGAATATCATCCCATTAATTGAGCTCGACAGACTATATTCACCTTTATTTCACCTTCAGTTTATGCTATTCTTGCTATTCTTAGACACTTACAAATTTTGGATATTGGTAATGATCCAGTATGAAAGTAATACAATGTTCAATAGCAATCTATATATGTACAGTACACACACACACACACACACACACACACACACACACACACACACACACACACACACACACACACAGATATATATATACATGCTGACCATGTTTTCTGCTGCAGGATATCAGACAGCAGCTATAGCCCTCTGCCTTTCTTCTTGTTTGGAGATTTTAACTTCCGTCTCGACACACTAAGTCTAGTACAGGTATGCTTCTCACAGAACCGAATTTTCATCAATATACAAAATACCAAACTTTTATTTGCAAAAGTTTAGCTGTGGTATGTGTGTTTTTGTGTTTTCAGAACCTTTCAACTTCTGCTGAAGTTCAGACGGTGAAAAAGGACAGCAGTAATGAAGTGGAGAAAATCATCTATGAGGAAAAAGACAATGACCATAAGGTGCATCTCCTCACAGTACTCTTAATCCTGAAGAAGGAGATTAGTTATTGTTATCCTGAGATCATATTAGAGCAGTTTGAAGAAAGTAAGCAGTAGGTGAGCTGTGGTCATTTCATTTTTCAAATAGTAGATTATTTTTTAGGAAAAACTCAAAAGATTCCAAAGACATGTATATTAAAAATACTGTAAATCACCTGCAGGTCTATGCCTAATTATGGTGTATGTCTAATTAAATGTCAAATAATTATTTATTAATTTTACGTGACATTAAATAACATGGTTATGAATAACATGAATATTTTTTTTTACAATGGTACCTCAGAGAAAGTGCCAGCTCTGCTGTTCAGTACACTAACTGTGCTCTTCAGGCTCTAGGAGATGATTAATTCCCTCTTGTTGTGTTCACCCAAACACAACCACTGCTCTGTCCAGCCAGATTTATGGCCTGGGAGAGGATATTGACTTTTTGCCAGTGGAGAAAATGCCTGTGTGCATTAAGAATGCTCACGTTGAGCTGCGATTCATTTTACAGGCTAGACTTGTTCAACTTACAGCATTTAGCAGCTTGTTCTTCAAATGCCCTACATTAACCTCTGTCTTTTCTGCTCTCTATATCGCTCTCTGTCACTTCTTCTTTTCTCTTTCTTTTTTTCATTACTTTTTTTTGCTTGTCGTTTCCATTTTTCTCTTTTCCTCTTACATACATTTTTAAAAATCATTTTGTTTCTTCCTTTCTTCTCATTTCTCTTCCTTCTTCTGTTCTTTATTTTATTTCTTCTCTTTGTCTCTCTCTCTCTCACTCTCTCTCTCACTCAACCCCCAGCAGGTCCTTCTCCATATAGAGACTAAGCTGTTTGCGTACCTCCACCATTCAGTCTTCAGAGAGAACAATGGAAAAGAAGTAAGTGTCCCACAGGCTTTAAAAGGCCTGTATAATAGAAAAACTGATTTCTTCAAGGTTTTTTTGTTTTTTGTTTTTGTTTTTTTAGAATAATATGCAAACCTTTCCAGATGTGCCATTCGCTCCCCAGTCCACATCAGCTGCAAAACATTTACTTTTTAAGTAATCCTGGTTGTGGTCTTACAATCATTAATACATTAACATATGACCATTGTAATTTGATCTAAAACAGTTATCACATTTTCTAAACCAGTCTGCCACAACATTAAAACCAGCGGCAGGTGGCATGAACCAAAGGATTATTTTGTTTCGGTGGCTCCTGTGGAGAGGTGTGCTTTAAATTAGGCAGTTGTCAGTTCTTGAGGCTGATGGGAAAATGTATGAGCAAAAGGATCTAAATGGCTTTGACAAAGACCAGATTGTGAAGCTTTTATGATTTATGGCTTTTAACATTTTACCACACAATTTGGAAACACCTACTTCCATTTACATTTAGCAAAAAACTCATTATGAACAGACCCTAAATTATTATCCTAAATTATGAAAAGTAAAAGCTTGTTACATTAACTTGGTGTACAATATCACTTTTTCTGTAAAGTCATCATTTTGGAGATATGAGATAATATTTTCTTGTAATGTTCCTGAGGATGGTTCAGGGCATTTCAGCCTGGAGCCCACAAGCTGATTTATTTTGCCCAATCATCTAAAATACACACAATAAAACACAATTTGCATTGTAGCCTAGCAAATGTAAGTTTGCAACAAACAAACAAATGAAAATATAGATATATATCTTTTTATATATATATATATATAAAGTAGAGTGAAAAAGGAGAAAGAACAATTTTATGTTAAATGAAATTCTCACTATAAATAGCTCACTATTTAGCCTGACATGCATTAGTCACCTGTCCTGCTTTTTCTTGTTTTTTTAATATTTAAAGTTCTTAAATACATTTGTATTTTGTTGTTTTTTCTTTCTTCTGTTGATGCACCGCTGCTTGGGTGGAGCACCCACAATTTTGTTGTACTCCTGTACAATGACAACAAAAGCCTATTTTAGTCTTTTCTATTCTAACCACCACATGTCCCTTGTTAGGATTAGTGGCTCAGATAATGGTTGTAGAGGTTATTATATACATTTTTGTTATATATAAAATAATGCTTGGTTGACTAAATTGTTGCATTTTTTTAAAAAGCTGAAAGCAATGGGCTACCACGCCCATATCCCATTGTGGGTCTATGACTCACAAGTTGAAAACTATTGTAAGAGATTAAGCCAAAATGCTTGTGTAAAATGTAGTACTACTGCTTTTGTTACATAAACATACACAAGTGTTATAAGTGAAGGTCAGAGATGAAGAAAAATGCAGAAAAATGTAGAAAACAGCCACTTTTTACATCTTCTGTACATAGTTGCAGCTTGTTACATTACATTAGTGTTTCACCTGCTTTTTACACCCTCAGCTCCTGAAGTATGACAAAGAGATAACCGCCTTCCACGATGTCATCACAGAAGAGGAGATTCTGTTCCCCCCCAGGTGAATAACCTCTTAAGACTCAGCAGAAGAAGCAGTAAACACTGTCTGACAATAGGGGTCTAACAATTTATGGATTTGTAGCGATGCATTGACCAAAATAGTGCATGATCCAATAATCTGACACATGAAAATCGACGTGTGTTCCAATTTTTTTCTGTGGGCTGTGTTTTGACACTATGTACATTGCTGTATTTTACTGTTAATAATAAAGTGTTCTGATTATAATCTGGTAGAATGTGTGAGATGATGGAAATGTAGTAGATCGTGTTACATTTCAGCATATTTTATATTGTACATAGATCCTAGTGTCAATCCAATTCTTATTGTTGCAAATTTTAAGGCATCTAAAATGATTGGATAATTGACTATTATAATTGATGTAGAATGGATGCACGAGGTAACCTGATTTACACCTCCAGTTCTGAATATACCAGTGTCTTGAGAGCATTGTGTACAGGTTGTGTGTTTGCATATATTAGATGTGGTGGTGTTGTTTACAGTTACCCTTACAGTGAAGACTACACTAAACCCACTCAGTACATGAACACACGATGCCCGTCTTGGTGTGATCGCATCCTGATGTCCCACAGTGCACAGGACATCATACTCAGGGTAAGTACTGTCTTATAGTTATTTTATTCCATAAATATAACAGAAATAAAGAATAAATCATTATTATGGCTCTGTGCAAAAGTTTGGGCACCCTACAAAATCAGTACTTAGAAACACGTCCTCTGGCAGATTTCACAGCTTTCAAATGCTTTTTAGAGCTACAGTCTTTCAGTTCTTCTACTTTTTCCTTGCAAAAGGTTCTAGTTCTGTAATATTCTTTGGTCGTCTTGCATGCACAGCTCTTTTAAGATCTACCCGCAAATTTTCAATGATGTTTAAATCAGGGAACTGTGATGGCCATTCCAAACCTTCAGCTTGTGTCTCTTGAGGTCGTCCATGGTGGATTTCGAGGTTTGTTTAGGATCATTGTCCTGTTGTAGAAGCTCATCCTCTTTTCAGCTTCAGTTTTTTTTACAGATGGTGTGATGTTTGCTTCTAGAATTTGCTGGTATTTGGTGGAATCCATTCTTCCCTCCACCCGTGCAATGTTTCCTGAGCCCCAAAGCATGATAGATCCACCCCATGTTTAATGTTTGGCAAGGTGTTCTTTTCATGAAATGCTGCTTCTTTTTTTCTCCAAACATGCCTTTGCTGATTGTGGCCAAACAGTTCTATTTTAATTTCATCAGTCCACAGCACAGCATCAGGCTTCTGTTCTGTTGCATATTTCTGATGTTGGGTTTTATGATGGGGATGCAGGTAAGGTTGTCTTCTGCTGACTCTTCCACGAAGGTCTTGTGGAACGGTGCACCACCACTCCTCAGACTGCTACTGTAAATCTTCCTGCAGGTTTTTGACAGTCAAATGGGGATATTGATTTGTCTTTCTGACCAGCATACGAGCAGTTCTCTCAGAGCGTTTTCTTGGTCTTCTAGATCTCATCTTGACCTCCACAGTTCCCCTGACCTGCCATCTCTTAATTACATTTCTCACTATGGAAACTGCATGACAGCACTTTGCTATCTTCTTGTAGACTTCTACTGCATTGTGGGCATTTATAACTTTCATTTTCAGAGTCTTACACAACTGCTTAGAGGAACCCATGGTTGTTGAGTGTCCAGAAGTGTGTGCACAAGGTTTGAAGAGTATTTGTAAAGCTTTGAAGCTGGTGCCAGCTGACATTTACTAATGACACCTGTTGCCATGCATCAGATCTAATGAGCTGATTAAGGTCTGAAACCTTGTAAAAAGAATCTGAGACTTTGGAACTCTTAGGGTACCCAAACCTTTGCACACCTTAGCACTTTGTCATTATGTTTTTATTTTTATTTTTTGTTCCATTTTTGGCATAAAATATATGCATCAATCTTTGCTGAAAATATTGTGTATTTTTTCCATGTTCTAGCGATACTGTGTTAACATCTTTTCAATAAAAAAATGACCAAAATCTGTTCTTTATCATGGGGTGCCTAAACGTTTGCATAAGAATGTAATACATATTGTACGTTATAAATGTTACAATGAAAAAAAAATGAAATAATGGTTCATAATCAATAAATCGCTTATCAGTGCGCTTCACAATTTTCTCATCTGTGGTCTGTTTTCAATGCATATTGACAGTATATGTGTTTGTCATTCACAGAGAGAAGAAGGAGAGAGTAACATTGTTTATAACACACTGGGCCCAAACGTCTGTATGGGAGACCACAAGGTAGTTAACCTTCAATATTAATTAGTATTGGTTTTAATAGAAGAGCCACCCCAGCCATAGATTGCCAACTAGTATTTTTTTTTTGTTCTCAACATTTTAGAACTACTCGTAGCAATTATATAAAAAATTTTAAATATCTTTTTGGGTAGTATTGGACTATGGTTGAGTACCAGAGCTGAGAGAGGATAAGTAAGATTAAAATAACTTTTGATGTGTCGAAACAACCAGCAAAGGGACTGAATGTTCCATTGCCACACCAGACACCCCAGTGTTCCCACTGCAATCCTCCTCCTTTTAAAACATGTTCCATCTTAGCCCCATTTCGTGAACACTCCAGACACAGGTCACTCTTCAGAGCTGCAGTTTATAATCACCATTGCCTGCTGGTATATCAAGTGTAGATACACAGTCCTGGAAGTAGCTGGAAAGTGAACAAGACCCTTTACTTGGAGAGTAGGAAGCAAACATTTATCCAATAGGTGTTCCCATAGTCTGCTGTCATGGTGTCTTCTTTTTTCATTCAGCTTCATCCTACAACTGAATTCGTAAATAATGACACCACCTTTTTTCAATAGGAAGAAGGGGCCCTTTCTAATAAACATATTGTGCTGATTGTAAAGGGTTACTCAGACTGTTACTCATTTCAGAGTAATATATGTTTCTTCAAATTTCATCCTGTTGTATTGTGCATTTCAGCCCGTGTTCCTGTTTTTTGCACTGAAGAAGAATGTGCACTGACACACAATATGGACCCATTAAAGTGTAAGTGGTACTTTATATCTCTTGTTAACAGTATTGTTATTGTAATTGTATTTTAATTAGTATTGTGTGTCTGTTTTACTCTCTGGTGTCGACCAGAGGAGGATGGGTTTCCCTTCTGAACCTTGGTTCCTCCCAAGGTTTCTTCCGACAGGAGTTTTTCCTTTCCTCTGTCGCCCTTGGCTTGCTCATTAGGTGCTTGGACTCTGATTTTTTAAATTCGGTAAAGCTGCTTTGTGACTACGTCAGTTGGAAAATGTGCTATACAAAAGAAATTGATTTGACTTGTTTTGTATCATCTCTGTTATAAAAAAAAACCCCTCATATCCCTGGTTACATTATCAGAGAAGGAAAGACAGTGTTGTTTTGTTTTCATGTATAATGAAGAAGATAATAATTTTAATTTGATGTCTTTTAAATTGTGTAATAATAATAAAATGATAAGAGCAAAGATTACGTTTACTTTGTATTGTTGGCTACGTATTGTACGATCCCTCCCTTCCCACAGAGCCATATTTCTAGTTCAGTGCACAACAGCTGCTCTGAGACACAAGGGATTACTCCTGTGTGTATAATAAAAATTGGGCCCTCTGATCTATGTCTATTGGATCCTCTGTATTTTTCTATTTGCTATACTAGTAACACCTAGCGAAGAACCATAAAAATGCCAGTGTTCATTAATTACAGATAGCCTTAGCAGACTAGCGAGGGATATATCCTGCACTGCTGGTTTGTATTGGCATTTTTATGGCCATGATTTTGTTTTGCTGCCAGTTTTATGTGAGTTCTATAGGCTACAGCTGTCAGAGATTTAGACAAGTCTTCCAGTGGCTTGTATGTCAAGAGTGGTCAGGCAGGTTAGAGTTAAGGTTAGCATTGTCTAGTGTTTCTGTGAATCAAAGATTATCAAACATTTTTCAAAGTATTTTGCTTTGGTTAAAATGTATGTTTTTTCCTTGTTCTCAAAACATGAGATGTAGCTTATGTTGAAATTATTGTGCATTTATATTTAAGAAGGTATGCTATAATCTTTATGGGAAAATGTCATTACTGAGTACGTTCCATGTAGAGAATGTACATTTACATTTACATTTATTCATTTGACTGATGCTTTTGTCCAAAGCGACTTCCAGGTACAGGAACAATCAGCATAAATTCAGACATGACAACACTGATGTGCGAGTTATTCAACTTAATCTTCTTAGTCATAAAAACAGTTCAGGTGCTACAACAGTGCATATAAGTGCTACAACATTATTACCTGAAAGAGAAACACATTTCTACACTATCAATGTAGTAACAAAAAACATTTTTGAACATCACTCTTTAAAAAACTGAACTATTCCTTTAATCACTTTTACTAAACAGGGCCACTTGTTTTATTCAGCATTTTAGTAATCAACAAGATTTTTTAAAATGATAAATATTAGTGTAATTCTCTATTTGCAATACATTTTCAGATTTTCTGCCTCAAAATGTGATTACCACTTGTGAACTAATAGGAATTTTATTTGCATATTAGTCTTATTATTAGTGCTGTATTTATCTGTCTATATTTAACAATATATATGTTATATAATTGAGTTGTTTAGAACCACCTGCAGCTCTTTTCCTCTTCTTGCACATAACATTTTATACCAGTTATTTTTAACCAGAGAAGGTATACTGTATAGGATCATAATCAATTCTGAATTGTATTATACAAACTGTAAGCTGTCAGATTGGCTTTATGTTTTTGCATGCATTAATTCCAACCATTTCAATAATAATTCTTAATAAGAAGCCTTCAGGTACAGTATTCTGGAGGTTGAAGATGTTACCTTTGTACTATGTTTGATTAAAAATTCTAATATGAAACAATTGGGATTTTTAAAAATGTATTTATCCAGCAGTGATAATACAATTTGACATGTATGTAATTGTTAGCTGATGTAACAGAATTGGTAGTCAGCTCTCTCATTAAAGTATGCTATGCTATTGAATGACATGCCAGAATGAATGACAAATTGTAAATATGACTAAAAAGGAGCATGTGTTATCCTTCACCCTCGCAGTGTTGATTGTATGGTTTCCTAGTGGAACTGGAGGCAACTATACTGGGTTAAAAATCTGCAGAAAAAATATATCTAGAGGGCTTAAATGCATAAAGGTACATCTAAAAAATGTGAATATCATGAAAAGGTTTAATATTTCTTGTCATTCCTTTCAGAAACTGAAATTTATATATTACATAGATTCATTACATATAGAGTGAAATGTCAAGCCTTTATTACTTGTAATTTCAATGATTATGGCTTACAGATGATAAAACCCAAAATTCACTGTCTCAGAAAATTTTAATATTGTGAAAAAGTTCATCTTGGAAAATCATGGTGTCATAATCTAATCAGCTAATTAACTCAGAAAACCTGCAAAGGTTTCCTGAGCCTTTAAATTTTCTCAGTCTGGATCAGGAGGCTACACAAACATGGAGAAGACTGCTGACTTGACAGTTGTCCAGAAGACAGTCATTGACATCCTCCACAAGGAGGGTAAGCCACAAAAAGGTCATTGCTAAAGAAGCTGGTTGTTTACAGAGCTGTATCCAAGCATATTCATAGAAAGTTGAGTGGAAGGAAAAAGTGTGGTAGGAATAGGTGCACCAGTAACAGGAACAACTGCAGCTGTAAGTGGATTGCCAAACAAAATCCATTCAAGAATTTTGGGGAGCTTCACAAGGCGTGGACTGAAGCTGGAGTCAGCGTATCACAAATCCTAGACATGGGCTACAAATGTGGAGTTCCTCATGTCAAAGTCTAAAGTCTTCTTTTCAGATGAATGTAAATGTTGTATATCATTTGGAAATCAAGGTCTCAGAATCTGGAGAAAGAGTGGAGAAGCACAGAATCCATGTAGCTTGAAGTCCAGTGTGACGTTTCCACAGTCATGTCATTTGCTGGTGTTGGTCACTGTGTTTTCTGAAGTCCACAGTCAACACAACATCTACCAGGAAATCTTGGAACATCTCATGCTTCATTCTGCTGACAAGCTTTATGGAGATGCTGATTTCATCTTCCAGCAGGACCTGCCCACACTGCCAAAGGAACCAAAAGCTATTTCAACAACCAGGGTGTTACTGTGCTTGATTGGCAGCAAACTCTCCTGAGCTGAACCCCATAGAGAATCTATGGAGTTATGTCAAGAAGAAGGTGAGACAGCAGACCCAACAATGCAGACGACCTGAAGGCTGCTATCAAAGCAACCTGGGCTTCCATTACACCTCAGCAGTGCCACAGGCTGATCTCCTCCATGCCACACCGCATTAATGCAGAAATTCATGCATTTATTCATCTTCTGAGACACTGAAATTATCTGTAAGCCATAATCATTAAAATTCCAAGGAATAAAGGCTTGACATATTTCACTCTTTGTGTAATGAATCTGTATCTGAAAGGAATGTCAAGAAATATTGAACTTTTTCACAATATTAAATTTTTTTAGATGTAGCTATAGATGTATATTCATAAACCAAAAGAGACTTGCTCAGTGCTTTCTCTGATTTTCTTATTTTGTCTCCTGCAGGTTTGCTGGTGTGTGTCAGTGAAGACAAAATTGGATTCAGCGACTAAACATGGACCCTGCATGGACCCCTAAGTCACACACCCACTCACACATACTCAAGAAGGACATTTTTTGTTCAGAAGCTGGATAAGAGAAAAACAATCTCTTTGTGCAGTTTGTACAGTTTTACAGTTCTCAAGAAGCTCTGAAAAGGTTCTTCTCCGTCTTTATTTACTGCCAGTTCTTTGACCAAAACTTGCCATTTATAAACGCATGCAAGGCCAGTTTGCACTCTCTCTCTCACTTTCAGCACTTCTACCTTTCTTGCTTCTTTATACTATTTGCATGTTAAAATGATCAGACTCCAGTCACGCACAGTATGCTGCTGAATCACACAAGCTCCGCCCAATATCTCATCATGCTTCAATATTCACAGCTGTTTGCTTTTACCTGTGAAACACCGCTTTCAAATGTAACATGTGAGTGTGTATGCAAATTAGGACTGGATGTCGCAGGTGTTTGTAGGCCTCCACTAGTGTATGCTGTGCTGTCTGTGTAGTTCTCTGTGTCTCAGTGGTGTTGTAACTCAGAAATTATCAGATCAATAGAATATGTATGTCAGGATCACTGGGGACAAATTCGAAAGCCATCCGCACTGTGTGAAATATGGAAATCCCGTCCAGAGCAGCGCAGGCCGACAGGCCCTCAGACTTTTAATTAGAGCTTGAGCACACTACTGAATACTAATATACAGCTCGTCACTTAGGGGCTTGCTTGCTGTTAAAGACAATATATAAGTTATGGTTCTCAGCATGATATATGAATATATTAGGGCTGGACAAAATGCTAAAATCGATTACATTTCTAAATAATGCGATTGCAATAAGCCTTGCTATATTTTAAAGGGCCTATATCACGGAAAACTGAATTTACCTATATATTTTTTTTACAGAAAAGAAAAAGAATTGAATTTATCAACATCTTTGACTTTTGATGTTTTAAGTAGTATTTCAGCCCAGGCTACTGTTATTTATGCACAATACACAGCAGCCAATCATAATAGAGCTTGTTTAACTTTTTTTCTTTTTTTTTGCATCCTTCACAAATATCATTAACCCTTTAGCAAGGGATTTTTTAACAGCTGTACTCATTGCTGCGTGAGGTCCCCCCAACCCACCACCCCATACTGTATGTGTGGTGCATGGTCCACACTAGAACTGTAGATCGTGCCTATGAAACTACAGCACCACAAAGCTAGTTCAGAACAGCATGAACCTGCAGTTGTGGTTTGTTCACACATTTGTCTTTAGCTGGTTTTGCTTTGTCATGTGTTAAGTATAAGGGACAGTTGAACATAATGACAATATTTGTTCTACAACATTGCATGACAAATGGTAGCTATACGTTTTTGGATGCATGCTTTATATCGACTGTAACAGTGAATCGCAATTAACTTCTGTTGAGTTAGAACATGTTAGCCTGTTTAGTGTTTAATGTTTACTAGTGTGACTGGCAATTTTGGGGGATAATTCCTGCAGCATTCCTGTGTGGCACAATGCACTGATGAGTTAAAATAAAATAAAATGTGATTAAATTCAGCATGGTTTAAACCAAAAGGCACCTGCAGAAACACTCATATGGAGCTGTGATTGAGGCTGAACTGCACAGAGTGAAAGCAATGTGTTTGGCTTCCGTTTTGGGGCCTTATGTTGGTATTACATGTACAGTCATGGCCAAAAGTTTTGAGAATGACAGAAATTTTGATTTTCACAAAGATTACTGCTTTGTGAGGTGAGGTGAAGACCTTTGGAGGATGGCCCGGTATCAAGAAGGGCAGCAAAGAAAAACATCAGGTATAGGCCGATATTCTGCATAAAGTACAGGGGTTGGACTGCTGAGGAGTCATTTCCTCTGATGAAGCCCCTTTCCGTTTGTTTGGGGCATCTGGAAAAATGATGCCAACTGTAAAGCATCCTAAGACTTTTTATGTGTGGGGCTGCTTCTTATTCAAGGAAGTGGGCTTGCTCCCAATGTTGCCTAAGAACACAGACATGAATAAAGAATGGCACCAAAACATCCTCTGACAGCAACTTCTTCCAACCGTCCAAGAACAGTTTGGTGAAGAACAAGGCCTTTTCCAGCGCGATGGTGCACCGTGCCATAAGGTCAAAGTGATAAGTGGCTCAGGGAACAAAACATTGAAATTTTGAGTCCATGGCCAGGAAACATCCCAGACTTTAATCCAATTGAGAACTAGTGGTCAATCCTCAAGAGATGGGTGGACAATCTTCAAGCATTGATTCGGTCAGGATTTGGCCCAGAAGTTGATTGACAGCATGCCATGCCGAATTGCAGAGGTCTTGAAAGAGAAAGAGAAGGGCCAACACTGCAAATATTGACTCTTTGCATAAACTTGATGTAATTACTTATAAAAGTCTTTAAAACTTATGAAATGCTTGTAATTATACTTTAATACACCATAGAAAAAACTGACAAAGGATCTAAAAACAATGAAGCAGCAAACTTCAATACTGAAAACCAGTATTTGTGCCATTCTCAAAGCTTTTGACCACGACTGTTTAGACTAATGTTGCAGAAACAACTGATATTGTGCAGCCCTAGTATATACATCATGTGTCTTAATGTTAATTAATGTTAATGTCATTATTTCTTGATCTCAGATTTTTATTTATGCAAAAAAATAGAGATGTAATCCGTCAAAAACAAGCAAGCCACTATTTCTCTGAGGATTTAGTATGAATCTCCTCTGTTTCCTGGCTTATCTTTAATATCCTTAATATTTAAATCTATTCAGCAAGGAGCCAGTTGAGCTACAGTGGAGCATATTGTCAGTGGAAACTTTATCACCAACTTCACACACTTCTTTACATTGGTGCTGACCAGAACCTTTACTGTCCAAATTAACCAGCAAACCTAAATGATTTTATATAATATTCATTATAAATTAAAAGTGCAACAAAATCAATTACAAAATAATTTTATTTGGGGCTTCTTCCCCAATGTTAAAATGTTAAAAGTTAAAAACAGGTTTCAGGGCAAATGAGTAAAATAATAAATAAGCTATTGTCTCAGGCAGTGTATTCATAACTGTTTTATGTAATAACCTGCTGCCAGGTAGCAGGCAGCAGAGGCAATTTTTTTAGAGGCAATAAGCACTATGACATCTGGTTCCTATTAGTGCTGCTGTGAATAATGTAGATGTGACCGGTTTCTCTAAAATGACCTGTTCCAAAGCAAAACTGAGTGACTTATAGTGACTGAGTATTTATATTTTGGTAAAAACGTGAACATTTCTTTTTTTTTATTCTGAAAAAAACCCCAAACATTTGGGTCACTTTTTTTGGGTTTATTGATTATAAAATATTCACACTTAGTGTTTAAAAAAGTAAAAAACACTTTTAAATAATAAGAGGTTTGTCATTGACCATATTTTTCCACCTGAAATGTCAGTCTAAGTCAGACGTCAGATTATTATTCATTGGTGAATATTTTTCTAAAGTTGGAAACTGAGAGCGGTGACTTTAACTGTAGCTTGATTTCTCAGCTGCCGTTTCCTTTTATTTGCTTTCTGTTGTTACTTGCTGTCATTGTTGATCTGGTCACTGGACATGCACACTTGATGGTGTCCAGTGTTCTCCTTAGGCACAGAATTGCCTCCTGGCTCATTAGCGGGATTAGAGCGGACTGTGAGAAGCGTTCCATGTTTTCCTTTATATACTACTTCTCAGTTACTCATTGTAATGTTTCACATTGTATATATGGGGTCAGAGAGGGTTTTAGAAAGTGTAATTACAGCATAAGTTTGAATATTTGTATATAAATATAGATAATACAAACGGTATCACATTACGGCTCATTAAACATGCAATAGTTTGATAATTTAAAGACTGCAAATCGCTCCGCGGATATTTCTTTATTTCAAAAGTAATTAGATTCACCGACCATCAATATTCATTAACTATCATTTAAGCCGTCTTAGACCAATTACACGGATATGACAAGGGAGTCATTAGATCAGCTCAACTAGATTTTATTGATTTTATCTGTGTAATCTAAATGACCCCCCCACACACACCAAACCAGGAATCCTCGAATCAGTAGCAGATCAATGATTTCAGCGCGAGGGTTAAATTACACGGCCCGTTTGCCAATAATGGACTTGTTGGAGTTGATTCATGGTATAGTAGACATAACATATTGCTCCCAAGTGCATCGTTCTGGGCCGAAGTTCAATATGAGGCTGTGATGGTGAACGAGACGTTTGTGAACCAAAAACACTACGTTTTTAAGTGTGATTTATGCTTGTGTACATACGCAGCAGCTGTACGGCACTGTTTTTAGCTTCGAATCTTCTCAGGCTTATGTAGCTGTTCATATTTGCACTTCTAGGGAATGTGTCTTATTTTAAATCTTGTAAGTTGATGCACTCGAAAGCGTCTGTAATTTAGTAGCATTTTCAGAGTTTTAACATTGTTTGAATTCTATAAGAATCACTGTTCGCATTTACAAGCACTTCTTACAATGTTTTTGCGCTGCATGCGATAAGCATGGCTAAAAGTGCTAACAGTCAACTTCATTTGACTTTGGTCCAAAGTGATCTGAATGAATTGAACTAATGGCTCCATCTTTCTTTCTTTAATTTTATGTTGTTTTCCTTTAAATGAAATCTGGGTAAATCTTTTAAAATAAGATGGCTAGCAAATGAAGCTGCCACATTGAAATAGCTTTGGTCCTAAACAAATGAAGAATTGAACTTAACCCCTTCAAGGTGAACAGGGTCCAGGTTTTTATTTCCCCTTTCTTTTGATTTTGTTTAATTTGATTTACTCAGACAGATCTAAGCAACACATACAGATCAATGGCGTTTAAGAGGGTGTGAAAGAGAAGGAGCACTTAATTCCTAGCTTGTTGTTGCTCAGGTCTTCAGCATTAAACCATTTGAAATGATTAATGGCACTGTGATGCAGCGTGTTCAGATTTCTGACTGCTGGACCAAGGGGAAAGATGTCAATAGAGGAGTAGGGTTGTTGTGTGTATGCAAAGTGCTCCACATGTTCATATCAGCAGTCGTATCCACACCCTCATAGCTCAGAACTCAAATACGAAAACCTAATGTTCTGCTATTACAAGTGTGCAGCAATGGACTGGTACAGGGCTAATCTGAAATCCGCTACTTATTCTTACTCGTACAGCTTTGGAAGTGTACAGGGGTTACTGTGCCAAATGTGTCTTTTCTTTTTTACACTTTCTCTTTGTTCGCATCTTTGACGTATGAAACCTCTAGCCTATGGACAGCAGTGATTAGACGGCAATGCTGAGCGGCTGCAACGTATCCATTAACCTGTGGTCCCTGTCATTATGTATATGATTATAACAGATATGAATGTTTCTTTTTCCAAATGCTATATTAATATAAACGATGTGTTTTAATTTCTTATAAAGTGTATATATACATCACAACTGTGTGTTTCTTTTTTCTGGCAAAAAGAATGCATACTTACACATCTTTCTGAAACATTTATGGAAATATTTATGATTAGTGGTGTAAGGTCCCAGGCTTGATCCCTTAGGTCTCAATTGCACATGGGGCCAAAATCCAAAACACACTTTAGGTTGCGGGCCGAACAGGATAAGCATTTATTGAACACACTAAAACTAAACTTTTAAAACTTTTAAAAACATAAATATTCATAAAAACAGACAGGAATATTATTCTGTAATAAATCAACCCAAACCTTAAATAACTTATAATATAATAAAAATATATTCTGTCTAAATTATACAAGTTACTTGGCAACAGGGAAAGTTGCACTGGTGCATTTTTGTCTCCCATAAAAGCAGCTTCACTTGAAATGCCTTCACTGCATCATACATGTCATATATACTCACATATTCTCAGCCTCCCATCGATTTTTAAAGGCTCCGTTTTCAGAATCAACTTTTCTCTTAGGCATTGTGAGGGCTAGGTTCTCAATAACTTGCAGCGTCATAAGCTAGACGATAAACACGGGAAGTGTTCGGCACGGCAGCTGAAGCGCTGCATTATGGGAACTGTAGTTTATTACCAGCGCCAGGCCATTAATATAACAGTAATATATAAAATGATCTCGCGGGCCGGATATAATTACACACCGGGCCGGATGTGGCCCACGGGCCTGGAGTTTGACACATGTGCTTTAGGTTTTGTTTTAGGAAACTATCCATGTTGCTTCATTTTCTTCCAAAAGCTTGCTCTGTGTGTGTGTGTGTGTGTGTGTGTGTGTGTGTGTGTGTGTGTGTGTGTGTGTGTGTGTGTGTGTGTTACCCCATGATTGGTTGGCCTCCTGTCCAGGTTCACCTGTCTTGTACCCGTCGTCGGCTGGGATAGGTCCAGCTTCCCCGCAACCCCAAATGGATAAATAGAAATGATAATATAGCATTTTAAGAATATATTTATTATAATTAAAGAATAAAATGAAATTGATTGATCGATCCTCATGAAATGTTCCTGCAATATAGAAAGCAGCTGAAGTTTTAATGCACTTTCATATGAGTCATTTTTACAGCTCTGAACTATAGTCCTAATACTGTGGTGAAATAAACGCCTCATAACTATCGACTTATCAGCTGATCTGTGTTGGAGAACAAGATCGCCGGCTGTAGTTCCTAATTATTTGATCATTTAAAAGAAATGATAACGGACGCTGTCAGAGATCAGCCATGTAGTCACGGGAAAATGCAGCTTAAGGTTTGTGTCAAACGTCCAACTCAACGCCTACAAATAAAAAGAACCTTCAGAACAATGCTCATCAAACACCATAATCATCCAGTTTGCAACTTGCTTTCAGCCGCGCAGGGAAACAGGTGTAGACGCAGTGAATAATGTGTTTGCTCATTGGCAGATTACTGCAACAGGTGTTGTTGAATCGCATCCAGATTGCTTTATGTCCACTTATCAGTGAGAGGGTGTTACTGCTTGACTCGCAGATACGGGTTTTATTGTAAGCAATTATGACATGTTAGAACAAAACCTAGAAAATGTTTTGTTCTCAGTAAAGTTGTGTTGTCTCGACGATGTGAGTGAAAGCACTGGGGGTTTTTTTTTATTTCAGTTAGTAAATGCCTGGAAATGAGCATGTTTGAATGTTTATGAGGCTGTAAATCACAGTATGATATTTATTGAATATAAAAACTACATACGGTACATACGCTTGGGTTACAGCCTGAATTAGTACTAACTTGTCAATCACTGCTTTTTGATTGTTTTAAAACGTTGAACACTCCCTGTAACAGTGTTTACCCACCTTCTAGACTTTCACACGGAAATTAGCAAAGTCCAAGAGGAAACTAGTCTAATGCTATTGGATAAAGACGTGAGGAATTCTTAATAATGTCCAGCATGAAACCAGATTTCAGCATCAATTCTAAATACAGTTAAATTTAATGCAGAATTATTTCTGTTGGTTACTTATCTGAATAAAATTCAATTATTTGCTGTAATATTTTAAATTATGAAATGGTTTAATATAAATATATATCCCCTTGTATATAATTCCTTCAATAAATTAAATGTCTGTGTGTGTATATGCACCCAATAAATAGTTTTATATATTTGCTTCTCTCTATATAAAAAAACAAATAAATAAAAGTTGTAAGTGCAGTTCAAAAATACAAAATAAAAACAATTATTCTTTTTTAAAAAGCTTCCTGTTAAAGCTCCTTGGAGAGAACTGAAATTGATCTTTCAAGTTTCATTGATGAGAATTTATTTATTTATTATTATTTATTGATATTGGTCATAACCGACACAAGCTTAACATTTTCTTTACAGATTTCTCCTTGGGATCTGGAGCTTCTCAAACTCAATAAATAATAGAAATACTCTGGAACATTATGTACATGTACAGATGTGGGTCAAAGCAATAAAATAGGACGTTGTGTGTGTGGAATTCAGTGTGTTCATTACAAACATGGTGCTACTGATTTCAGCTTCAGCTTCTTTAGTCTGAGGTAGAAGTGGAGCTTGTGTAAGATGCTGAGTTTGTAGTATAGAAACCCAGAGGTGAGCAGTACCCAGTTACATTTAGACACAGATTTGTACTGTTTTCAAGAACATTGTATTTTTAAAAACTGGTATAAATAAGTTGATTTTGCCTTGAAATTTTTTGTTCATTTCAGGTGACAAAAAAATAAAAACATGTTTTATAACTTTCTATAGGCCATTTGAATCAAAATATTAAGGCAAATTTCCATTTTTATTTATATATTTTTACAGGTCATGTTTGTGTGGAAGTGATACTTTTAATTGAGTTCTGTCATATCTGTATTTATCAATCTATTTCTTACATTCTGTCATATTCTGTGCTCACACACTTTTTATTTTGTACTGTAACCTCTTCAATACCGAGGCAGCGGCATCTCCTTCATGTGGAAAAGAATGAAGTATGTTTTTTGGTTACTCTGCCCACCCCTGGCTAATTATTACTACGTGTGCCCAGTTTTGGAGGACCTCCACAGTTTGGTGGTTTCCCAGCTCATACCTGGTTCACCTCACCTGTTCATTGCCAGGTGTATTAAGTGTGTTTGAGGAACTACCAGACTGTGTTGGATTATGGAGACCTTCCAAGAATGAAACTGGGCACCTGGCATATATATATATATATATATATATATATATATTACTATTGTTGATTTTATTAACTGTAATATGGCACATTTTTATGCCCAGTTTATATTTATGCACTGAACGTTACATATAAAATAAAAATAAGTTGCATTTTTAGGTCACATTTTATCTTTTATACCCATATCTTTTTATCTCTTTTTATCAATGTTGTTGAATTCAGCACAAAAAAGAATAAGTGTGTTCAGATGTGCGGTAGTGGGCTCGAGTTTGGTTTAAGACTTTATTTTCACTCAGTCGTCAGGATTGCCAGGAGCCCAGAGTTCTGCATATGACCGTGTGTGTGTGTGTGTGTGTGTGTGTGTGTGTGTGTGTGTGTGTGTGTGTGTGTGTGTGTGTGTGTGTCCTCCCACACACC
>JBBIGC010000018.1:2248105-2263043 GCA_037576955.1 Lepidarchus adonis | reverse complement strand
CCTGTCACTTGGGCACATGGCTTGTTCCCTGCCATGTGTGTTTGTTGTGCTCATTCAGTCATGTGGTTTGTCATGTGGTTTGTCATGTGACACTACCTACCATTTTTACATAGATATATATTTTATTTTAAATTAATTGCTACAAATGTCCAGGCAATCAATCGTGGGTTAATTTCTCTGGAATCTTATTCTGCTATGGCTAAACATGTAAAAAACATGAATAATTTGTCCACTTCTGCAGACAGGACATAATCTTTATAACAGTCTAAAAATGACATTTACATTTACATTAATTCATTTGGCTGACGCTTTTATTCAAAGTGACTTCCAGGTACAGGAACAATTAAGCATTAATTCAGACACGTGAGAGTTCAACACATTCCTCTTAGTCATAGAATACAGTGCAAGTGCTACAACATTACTTTCTAAAAGGCTAGAAAAACAATAACACATTCCACGTTATCATTAAGTGCTTATAAGCAAGTCTATACAGACGGCAAGTGCTACAGCATGAACAACTATCTAGTAGAGCTAAAAGAGTCCAGGACATTTCTCTTTGTCTTTAAAAGTGCTTCAAATAAGTACAGTTCAACATGAACTATAATTATGATTGCTGAATTATCAAAGAGTACATGTAACATGAACAATGAGTAGGAAACTGACCAACTGGAAACAATTCTGTAGATTAATTGTATCTGGTCAAAGTCAAAGTCAAAGTAGACTTTATTGTTGGGCTTAGATGCTGAGGTACGGAACAGTTGACTTTTATTATTAAAAATAATAAAGATTCCATCATGTAAACAAACAATGGTTACACTATTCAAAGGTAATTGCATGATTAATTTAATTACACAATGAGTTACTTGATTTATACTCTCTATTGTGTATTATTCTCTGTTCCTGCATTTGTTTCCATGTCCATCATTGAAAGGAGAACAAAAATGGGACTGTACACAACACTTACTTTTTCTGTCGTTTAGTTTTCATAACATAACTTATACTCTGTGTAGACACAAATGAGTTATGAGAAATATTCACTATTCCTTTAGTAACATTACTCCACCCCACTAAATCCCAGAGTTAAATAATCAATTCAACTGATCCTTACGCTTCCTGTTCTTTCATTTCCAGAGAAGCACGGCCGTGTTTGTGGCAGTCGGTGCCTGGGACCATTATGTTTCCATCAAGAAGTGAAAGGGCAGTGTGTTACCATTTGCCAGGGTGGACATCTCGCCTCAAGAGACGCCTCATGCTTCCAGCATGGTTTGGTCTTCCTCTGCCGTCCGGTAAAGTTAAAGGAGAAAGTCTCTGTATGCATTGAAAGCACAGTCACATCATGGGACGGAGCGCTCCGCATCGGTTTCACCAACCGCTCCCCCAACGCCAACCTGATCCCATCAACCTCCATACCGGATCTGAGAGAGACCCCTGGGTACTGTGTGGTCCCTATCCCAGAGGAAGTATGCAGGTGTGGAGTTCCCATCCAGTTCTGGCTGAACCATGCAGCATATGTGCTGATTGAGGGAATAGATGGAAAGAAGCATTACATGAAAGCCAAAGGCCTGGTGAAACTAAACGAGCCGCTCTACGTTTTCTTGGATCTTTATGGGAGCACCACTTCTGTGCGCCTTCTGGGTAATTTGTTCAGTTTATTTCTTGTTGGCTTATGATAAAACCTTCTTGCCTTCCTCACAGATTCACACATGAACATTAAACCTATACATAAACATGACTATTGTGTTCATTTTGTGCTCCAGGTTCGAGGAAAGGGGATCGTACATCGTGCCCCAATTCTCCACCAGGACGGTCCAGCAGTCTTGAAATGGATGAGCAAGAACTTAACAAAAATCTTCTCCCCTTGAGCAAGAATGTACATTCAGGTAGGAATGCATATGTAACTTCAATAGGCTACTACATAAGGCTGGGTGATACGACAGAAATATCATATACGATATGTTTCGATATGTATTTGACCAGCATTTGTTAAATTAAAACAAATGAAATATATAAAAGTATAATGAGTAGAAATTATTTTATTGTGTTTCTTACACCACAGTATATTGAGTTCAATTAAGCAAGAGTAATAATGCTCTCTCTAAAATGAAATGAAGTGTGAAATTGTGTGAAAATGAAGTTTATCACACAATATTTTTATATTGCCCACCTCTGTTACTACATCGATAGTGAGTGTGTGTGCTCGTTGTTTTCTCTCTGCACATTTTCACACGTCTGCTTCAACTACAATGGAGGAAATAATTATTTGAGCCCATTTTGTAAGTTTGCCCCCTGACAAAGTAACAAACTGTGTATAATTTTTATAATAGGTTTTTTAATAAGTGAGAGATAGTATATTAAAAAGAAAATCCAATTTATAAAAAATTAATACATTGATTTGCATTTCATTGACATTTCTTGTAGTTGATGACCAGGTTTGCTCACATAACAGGAGGAATTTTAGTTCACACCTCTTTGTGGATCAGCTCTAAATAATTAAGGTTTCAAGGCTGTTGCTTGGCTTCAGCTCCCTCCCCAGGTTTTCTATGGGATTAAGGTCCGGAGACTGGCTAGGTGACTCCATGACCTTATTGCACTTCTTCTTTATTGCCTTGGCTGTATGCTTTGGGCCATTGTCATACTGGAAGACCCATCCATGACCCATTTTCAGTGTCCTGGCAGAGGGAAGGAGGTTGCCACTCAAGATTTTACAGTACGTGGCCCCATCCATCCTCCCATCAATGCAGTGAAGTTGTCCTGTGCTCTTAGCAGAGAAACACCCCCAAAGGATAATTTTTCCACCTCCATGCTTGACAGTGGGGATGGTGTTCTTGGGGTCATAGTCAGCATTTGCATTCCTCCAAACACGATAAGTTGAGTTGAGGCCAAAGAGCTGGATTTTGGTCTCACCTGACCACAGAACTTTCTCCCAAGCACTCTATGTATCAATCAGGTCTTCATTGGCAAACTTTAGACAGACCTTCACATGTGCCTTCTTGAGCAGGGGGACTTTGCTGGCACTGCAGGATTTTAATCCATTATGGCGTATGGTTTTCTTGGTGAATCTGGTCCCAGCTGCCTTGAGATCATTGACAAGCTTCTCCAGTGTAGTTCTAGGTTGATCTCTCACCTTTCTCATGATCATCCTCACCCTCACCCCACAAGCTGTGATTCTTCATGGAGCCTCAGACAGAGGTCGATTGATGGTCATTTTGTGTTTCTTCCATTTTTGAACAATTGCATTAACAATTGTCTCCTTCTCACTCAGCTTCGTGCTTGTGGTGCTATAGCCCATCCCAGCCTTGTGCAGGGATACAATCAAGTGTTTTTAAACAGGTGACTAGTTGAGACAGGTGTCTTTAATGTGGGTGATTAGTTGAAATTAGGAGAATCTAACCGGCCTGTGGGAACCAGAACTCTTAATGATATCTTAATTATTTCCCTCAATGAAATGCAATTTATATACAGGGGGTCCTCGACTTACGACGGGGTTCCATTCCTAATCGGGTGTTGTAAGTCAAATTTGATGTCAGTTAAAATCCCTTACATAAGCATCTACTGTGTTTTGCCCTGTGGCCATTGCTTTGTCAGTCCAGCAGAGGGAGACATTCATCCACCTAAGGCTCTGTATTGCATTTATTTTAGCATTTTATTAAAGGTACTTTCACTTTCACATTTTCACACCATTTAATTTTGTATAATGTGGTTATCTAGATCTCTAACTGTTAAAATAAACCGACCATTAAAATCATTTATTTTTCAGTATGCAAACATAATAATTTAATCGACTGAATACAGGAATCTTATGTTATTATTGGTCTTTTTGTGCTCAGATACTAGAAGAACTTCCAGTGAAGGCCTTGCTCCATCTCCTGTTTTTCCAGTATCTATACCAGGACCAGACCAAAGCAGACACACACAGACTACAACCAAAAGAGATCTGAATAGGAATCTTCAGTCCTCAATGGTAGTAACCTGGAGAACATTTCCTGTAATGATACATGGACTGCTGCTTTCATGAGTGTATTGTGTTGTACCTTAACATTGCTGTGTGTTGTCTGGTATATTTAGCAGCCCACACACGCCAGTAATGTCCCACTGACTCAGTATGTTTCTCATTAGGACGAGATGGATGTCACATCTTTATTGAGAGAATTTCAGCAGCAGCATCTCAGCTCTGGTGAAGTCGAGGTGCCCGTCTGCAGGAAAAGACTGCTGAAGACTGCCATTAATACCCTGTGCAACATCAACTTCCCCTGGACTAAAATACCTCATATCAAGTTTGTTGATGAGTCAGCTATTGACGCTGGGGGTCCGAAAAGAGAGTTTTTCAGGTATTACTCATTTACACAATTTTTAGAAATGTAATGTTGACCGTAAATGACTCTTGTTGCACATTAACTGCAATGGAGAAGAAAATGCTGATGCTTTTGCTTTTCGTTTCAGACTCCTGATGATTGAGGTGCAGAGCAGTCTGGGAGTTTTTGAAGGCAGATCTGGACACTTGTTCTTCACCTATGACCAGAGTGCTTTACAGCAGCACAAGTATGAACAGGCTGGGAAGCTCGTAGCTTGGTCTATAGCTCATGGTGGTCCAGGACTTAGGTCTATAGACCCTTGTCTTTACCAGCTCATGTGTGGTCAAGATACACAACTAATGGACTTCAGCTGGGGCCTCATACCAGATGCCGACGTCCAAGAGAAAGTGCAAAAAGTACAAAGTGTTTACATTTACACTTACCCATCCATTCTGTTTATTTTTATTAATCTTATTACTAGTATTTCCATTGTCCATTCATTAGCCTTATCTAACCTGACCTCTCAATCTACAGATTTTGTCTTGTAGGACATCTGCACACCTTCGTGATCTGCAGAGGGAGTTGGGAGACTGGATCTGTGAGTGTGGTTTTCCAGGCATTTATGGACCAAAGATTTCAGTCAAAGACATTCCAGAAATCTACTCCTACATTGTTAGGCACTACATTTATCTCAGGTATGTACAGAACTGTCTCCAGTTACGATGAAAAGATATATTTCTTCTTCTTCTCATTTGGCTTAGAAAACTGAATTAAAAAAACAACTTTAATGAAAGTTTAATGTTGTAAAAAAAAAACACTGTTAAGGATTTTAAAAGTTAAACTGTTAATCTTTTAGTTTGATCTTTTCGAGTGAGACAGCCAGTTCTGTCAGAGGTCATTTATCTCATGTCACAGTGAGAAATATACTCAGCTTAAGTGTAATGGACATTTAGAGGTTGGACATGTTCTTGTAGAAATTAAGTAAGTGGCATTTAGGGGGAACTGCTTAACAAATGTAGCATATAGGACTTTTAATGTGACATGAGAGTTCAGTGTAGAGTAACTGCAATAAATAATGAGGGTAACTTGGGTGTCTTTAGATAATGCCAAAGCTTTCTGGGACATTATGTCATTTTTCATGGAAAATTCAATTATGTTTTTTACAAAAAAAAGAAGAAAAAACAGATCACGTGTGCATTTACAAACCCCATTTCCAGAATTGTTCGTATATTTTGTAAATTGCACTAAAGACTCTTTGATTAGTTCATTCTCATGAGCCTTTATTTAACTGAAAACATTTCACAGAAATCATTTTTTCAGTGTTTTCACTAACTAAATGACCGGATTAATTTTATAAATATAACAAATGTAGAATTTTACTCGCAGAGGAATGTTGACCTTTTCCTTTTAATTACACTGGTAACACTGGGAGTTAATGAAATTTTGAATTTTGTCTATTACAGTCATGTACGTTTGTTAGATTTTTTTGTATTGCATCTTTTAAAATATCCCACATTTCCCAGAAACAGTTTTATATTTAGTTCCAGACCTAATCTAATAAAGTCAGTCCAGCTACTCAAGGTCTTGTGGAGCATTTGAAAACTAGTGTATGGTTTGTAAGATCACAGATGGTCTTGCAGCCTGTAATGTATGTGGGTCATGGTACAGTGATAAATATATGCCATTTTGTGGAGTTCTCATAACTCTTCTCCATCTACAGGGTGTCAAATATGATCAATCAGTTCACAGACGGGATGAACTCCTGTGGAAGGCTGTGGGACATGGTGAAGGCAAACTGGATTGATTTCCTGCCCATTTTCATCAACATGGCTGAACCTTTATCCAGACCTTCATTCAGGGATCTCTTCAAAATCAACTGGAATAGAGAAGGAACTAAGAAGAGAAAAGAAGAAGAGGAGACCATCTACTGCTGGGAGCAGGTCCTGAAGATGATTGAAGGTGGGCATCATATTTTCCAAACAAGCGTAAAATTGGGCTTTTAAATCACTTGGCCTGAGACTAGATTGTGTATAATTGCAGCAGATGAAGAAGTTCATCTGGATCAGTGTAACGTATAATCTGTATAAAGTCTGAAAGTGTTTATATGCACATACACACACTCGCTCAGGCAATTGTGTATATATGTATATATGTAAATTCATGCGCATATTTATTATTCTCTATTTTTACATTCTTATATTTGTATATCACTCTGCTGTGAAAATTGCACACGAGAATTTCACTCACATGTGCTTTACCAGTAACGTGATGTGACAATACAAGATTTGATTTCATTTAATGGATTAAAAAACTAGAATTTGATGTAGTATTTAAATGCTGTTTCCAAAATGAGGGTAAACACATTAGCCCATATTGACAATATACAGAAACCATTCAGCAAAACCAAACCATTTTTACCCACTCGCTCTGAATGATATAGTGTATTTGTTAGGGCACAATACAGGGCAGCCAATCAGAACGGAGGACACACATGTATCAGTCTTAAATACACAAAACAAATATGTGTAATTCAATAATTAAATAATAAATAATTATTATTAAATAATAATTCAATTCAATAATTCAAAAATTAAATAATGAGAAAGGTCAGAAAATCACAGTAAAAAAATGATTTCTAACTGGGGCAACACATGACAATTCGATAAAATTATATGTCACAAGCTGTAGGAGATGATTTGCTGAACTTATGGTCACTAAACCAACACATGGACATCTGGCTAACGTTCAGCCCTATACTGTAGTTGTGTCTGAAGAACATTTTCCCCATTTCTCCACAGATAAAGAAACAGAACTGCGTTTCGAAGAGCTTCTACTTTTCATTACAGCGTCAGATGAAATTCCAGTGCTGGGATTCCCCCAGAAACCCAGCATCAACTTTTACGAGCCTGAAGAGCGAGGCTGTCGGCTCCCGTACGCGTCCACGTGCATGATGGGACTGTTCTTACCCAGGGGACTCAAAAGTCGAGCAAAACTCAACATGATTCTACTTAGAGCAGTAAGAGACTCTGCAGGGTTTGGCAAAACATAGGGTTGTATTATATTTAGACGAGATGATCAATTAAAAATGTAATATAGTGTTTATGACAATTATTTGCATTGAATTATATGACACTTGCACTGCTCACTTTCAAAAAATATATAGCAGGAGGCATTTCAGTAGCTTGGATACTTCAGAGAAGGCCATGCAATGCTGGACAGGCACCAACATGACCTCAACAATGGAGGCCAGCCTCGAGGGAAGGGTCACGTTGTTTCGAATTTCTTACATTTTAAGACAGGAAGCACATGACAGATGGTAGTGGGAGTAATAGAGACTTCTTGTTTTGCTTAAAAGCAAATATGAAAATGTTTGACTCTGAAAGGGAGAGATCATTCCAACTGCTCCTTACTTTTATCTCTTGTAAAAACAACCACTGCATCTGTCAATTTGTGATATTTGCACTATTTGTGTCCTAGTGCTTGTAATAGTACATGATTTTTTTTCTTGTACATTTCTGTTTTTGTATAATACATGAGATGATTTTATAATTAAAAAATGATCAGTGCTGTTTAACTTGATGTGGAAAACACCTTCTGAACTGAACCAGTGTCCCAGGGTGGATCATCACAGGAACTGGTTCACATTATAAAGCAAATCTGAGTAAAGCGAGTTAAATAGCTGGATTACAATTGTAAGGATGCTTTTTTGGAGGACTTCTGTAAAGTTTCCCCACTTCAGTCCTGAAGCCCCGTAAATTCTAAAGTTGCTCTACAGACATTGTTAGGAAAAAAATATTTAAAATTGTGTGTAACCCACTTTGAACCATTGTGTTGAGCAGTAGGTGATTTAGTTTAACAAAGGGGGTTGGCCCAATAAGAAAACAACTGATTTTGTAAAATGTTTTCTTCTTCAAATTCATGAATGTGTACCTTTAACAGACTTTTGTTTTTGTTTTTACCTTCACTGACAGCCCAGGTCAGTTAAAAAGGTGTTAAGTCAAAGGGCACAAAGCAAACAATATCGTGAAAAGTGCAAAGCAAAACCCCCACTTTCCTGCTAGGACTTGCACAATAATAGTGACGCGCTAGTCCACTTTGCAGTGGGAGTGGCAAAAACATAGTAAACAACAACACATCTGATAGGGAATGTGATGATGAAAAGGAACCAGTAGTATCAAGTAAAAAAAAGCAAGATCATTGTTTTTTTTATTTAACACTTCACACTGCTCTGCAAAAACAAAAAGATTTTGGGGCTATAATCAGCCATTCATCCAGGTTGGGTTAACCAATCCCAGCTATGGACCAAGGCGGAGTACACCAGGGAAAGGAGGCCAAACTGTCACAGGGCAAAACACAGACAGGCAACCATTCACACCCAGGCAACTTAGAGCAGACGTAATCCACAAGCCTTTGGACAGTAGGAGGAAACCCACACAAACACATGGAGAGATTGCAAACTCTGTACAGAAAAGCACCGGTGCATCAAAGCATCAAAAGCAAAAGTTTGTTGGGTGTAGACAAAATAAATCTGCATGTGAAAAGTTTTAAATTAAGTTCAAAAATATTTAAAATAGAAAATACCACCCACTCAGTGAACAAAAAAAAATTAACTATTTAGGTGCCCACCACTTACATTTTGAGCACTAGACCCTTTAATGTTGTGCATGCCAGAAATAGAAGAAATGTCTGGAGACAGTCATTTTTAATTTATTTACAATTTTATACCATCAATATGGCAAATAATACAAAATGTGAACTATTACAAGCAGAAATACGTTTTATTTATGTTTGTCCTGTTCCGTGGTAATCTTAACATTTGAACATTTGTGCTTAAAGCTGTAATATTACAAAGACAAGCAGACAGGGGTTTTCCAATCCCGGACATTTCCCACTCCTGGTTTTCCAAACTGGGCTAGTGAGTCAATCACACATGACAAACATGACTTTGCGCGCATGCGCTCTCACTGCTGCGACTTCATTACCAGTATTTTTAAATATACGTAATGTACTCAGCAAAGGCTGTCAGTACTCTTCTAAAACATAAGTGTGTATTCAGTAAGTTCCCTTTACCCTCACTAGTACAGCCCACTTTAAGGAAAGCAGGCGCCGCCATGCTGTATTATGTCTAAAAAAGTTATAAATACATAAATTAAAACTGAAACTAAAACAAAATTATAGTCTGAAGAAAACATTGGTCAATGAAAGTTTATAGCAGACATCACAGATAATCCTGAGAAGCTCGTTCCAGCGCTGGCATTCCTCTCGAACGATTCATCTCCGTGATTTTCCACTCTGTGTAAGTGTTGTCAAACCCACCATTATTGTCTGAAAAGAGGCGGGAAAGAAAACGACACTTCCTGTCGAATACTGTAAACACGGAAGTACGTGCATGTCACGAGTTCCGCCTGCATTTCCTAAAGGACGATGTGGAATTTTCCACAGATTTCACAACATTCCTGTAAAGTTAAATCATTAAGGTGCAAACAGTCATTCAGATTGATTTGATATATAAACGCTCCATACCAGAGAAGTTGTTCACAGAAATGCCTATAAAGGAACCTCAGACACTATCACCAAGATCACACACACTGCCTGATTTTTTTGTTGTAAGGTCTTGAGCATATATTTGGTTTAATATCATAACTGAGTACAAATATATAATATTAGTACTCGGTTATATAGTACAAAGAAATCTATTTTAGCATTAAATAAACTCAGGAGATGTGGGTTTATTGGTGGGATTGCAAAATAAATCATGTGTCTATCTGTGTTGTAGATCCCAGGTTCAGAGTCTTTAAAGGAAAAAAGCCTAAACACAGAATTATTTCACTTGTCAATGAATAATGTGCTCCACGGAATGTTAGAGAAACGTGTATACATTACGCTAGATAGACTTCAACATTTTTTTTTTAAAATTCAAGTTAAGCAAGTCAGGAAAGTTTCTGGAGAATTGTGATAATATTCCAACACTTGCTTACATCCTGTATACTACAGAATATTAAATTTATTATTTAATTTTTTTTAAAATTGGTAAAAAAAAAAAAAAAAAATAGGTAACATGCTCAGAAATAGAAGTAGATGTTCATGGATTTATGCCTTTATGGTTCTGCACTAAGTGTCATTCATGTAGAACTAAGATAATGTACAATAGTGATTTCAGCACAGGATGAAAAGGAGGCCGCATGCTCTGTGAGTGATTTATGAACTTCATGAGCTTGACCAAGTTATGGAAAGTCCCATCATTAAGGTATGGATGACATCATGTACTAGGATTCATGGGGTTTACTACGTGACCTAAAAGACTTTCCAGAAAAAGCAGCAGCCTTTAACCATATGTAGTGTGTGCATGTGGTTACGATGAGTTAATATGTTACAAACATACATATTTTAATCAATGAGTATGTGTGTGTGTGGGCTTGCACAACAAATAGTAAGCACTGGCTGATAAGACCGTCCAATCATGAACTTATTTGTACATTATTTACTGTATTTCCTTTTCCAAATAGAACATTATATTATAATCTCATTAGAGTATGACAACCTGTGACGTGCCAGTGCCTGGTGTTCTTCAATAGTTTGTTTTATTTTCCCTTCAACCCCTTTCACATTTTTGCTGGGCCACTCCTGCAAATCCTCATGTGTTCCTGCTGTCCACTGCTGGAGAAGATGGAAGGCACTGGGGATATTAGGGACTTGCCAGCATCATTGTTTGGTCAGGGGCTTTTTATAAAAAGATCATCCCCTCAACGTTGACCCTGATCCCAACCCCCACAAAATGTCCTTTTTACCCCAACAACACCCCAAAGCGAAACATACAACATATACATTCTACCATCTGTCCTTATTTCTATATGTCCTAACACTCCAAACTTATTACACACATTTAAGGTTATTGCCTCCTTCTCTGCTGATATGTTATCCCTGAAGATAAGCTTGTTTGTCATGTCTCCTCAAAGTGAAAGTAAAACTACTTTAAATTCACATGGCAAGTAGCCTCACTGGCTATGCATGTGATAAACAACAAAAAGAAAGTAAAAAACATGCTGTTTGGTTTTCTGCTTTGGGTGACAGACATGTGGTCATTTTGTTCAAAAGTTTGGACACATTCAAAGTTTTGGCAGTTTTCCAGACTGACTGACCTTCAGTTCTTAAAGTAGTGATGGACGGTCATATCGCTTTACTGAGCTGAATGGTTCTTAAGATAATATGAATTCTAACAGTTAAATAGTCAGCTGTGTACCAACCTGACTTCTGCACAACACTACTGATGGTCCCAACCACATTAAGAAGCAAAAAATTCTATAAATAAACCCTGACCTGTGAAGTGAAAACCAGTTCAGGTCACAAAATCAACTTCCACACTCCATTTGAATACACACTGCTTTGATCCAGTGTTACTTTAATCTGGTTCAAACTGTTTTTAAATGTTTTTCATTCAGTCTTGTAATCTGGAGGTTCATTCATTTCCCAAACTGCTTTCAGGGATCAGGGAGGCTGTGGTCCTGTGTTTTTGATCTGTGGTCCTGTGTTTTCCCAGTTTGCTGCCTTGTTTGTTTTAGTCCTGTCCTGGTCACGTCTTGTCGTGTTCTGTTCTGTCCCGTTATGCTCCTGTTTTGGCACCTGCACCTGAGGGGTTATGTCACATGTTCCCTTTCTTCCATGTTTTGCCATGTGCACCTGTTTTGGGTTCTTTTGGTTCATTTCCGGTCACGTGTCTCTTGCCCTGATCACCAGGTGCTCAATATTTGCTTCTTGTGTATAAATGCCCTTGTGTCTCTATGCTGGTGTTGGGAAATGATCCTCCTGTGTGAATGTTCACTCGTGTGGTAAAATAAAACCAGTATATTTGCAGTGTAACCCTGCGTATGATTCCTACCTTAACCACATTGTTATATTCTAAGCTTTCAGGACTCTTTCATACTTTATTATTAGAATTATTTTACCCAGTTTTCTTCCCAGTGTAGTTATTAAGGATTAATTATTAATATTGTACCTGCTACCAATGTCTCTCCCACCCAGTATACCAAGCTTTGAGGACAAAGGCTAGTATACAGTATGGTTCTTCTGAGATACATGAAGAACCACATCTTCTCAAGCTGTTGTGGGGCAACTGTGGTGGTTAGAAAAGTGGGTTTGTGACCGAAGGGGCATGAGTTCCATTGAGCGACCCCCATCTGCACATCTTATACTTCACTCTGGATAAGAGCATCTGTCATGACTGTAAAATTAAAAAGCTGTCAGCAGCGCAATATTGTTGGACAGCTCAACATGCTTGGAGGAGACCAATTGTATTATGGAAGCAATTTGAGGGGGTTCCCACCACAAGAACCATTATGCTCCCCATAGCATTGAATCCCAGTGTCCCAATGCTTTCCGAAGGGATTTGGATAAGAAGTTTGATATGACATACTTTACTGAGCCAGAGGAGGGAAGTGAAAGTCGTTTTGTTTTGGGAAGTTTTTTGGCTTGGAGTTCCAGCTGAAACTCCCTAAAGGGCTAAAATAAACAGGGAGGAAACAGGGTGATAACAAACGACTTGAAAGCAGATATTAAGGAGTGTGTGGATAGATGAGAAATGGAGCATGGTCTTTCTCCTAGACCACAGATTTACTGCACAGCCAGAAATGGCCATATAGTAAAAGCGGTCAAGGCATAAAAAGTTGTGCAAGAAGTGATGTTCTCTCCAATGTGTAACTAAACTTTATTGCTTTACAACCAATGACGTATTTTAATGCCCATTAAATAGACAAGAGTATAAAGGTTTATTTTAGGTTTTATTGTTCTACTAAATCTGATTCCTTTTGTTTATTTTTCAGGGTGGTTATTTCACTTTGTTTTCAAAAGTCTCTTTAGTTGATTTTATATTTTCTGTTCTTGTTTTTGCTTTAGCTCAGGGAGCCCTTAGTGAGAATGTATGGACATTTTTGTCAGCCTCTGATTGCTAACCAGACACATCCTCTTAGTGTGAGCTGATATACTGTAGTATTTGGTCCAAATAATCACATGATGGGTAAAATTTTCGAAGAAAGTACAGGGAACTTCATGAATGTTTCTGAAATGCCTTTACATTGGTGATATGCAGAGAACAGTGAAGGTGAATTCTGCCCTTTTTCAGAACTTCTACCTCATCAAATCTTTCAGATCAGGGATGAACTGATGTAAGGTTTGTAGACCAATTCAGGATTTTTCATGTGCAGGTGCCGATACAAACAAACAAATAAAGAAACAAAATTATATAATCAGCAGTTGTGTACATCCAGAAAAATATAAAAAAATTATTTTTAAAAGGTTAAATTGTGGTAAAATGAGAGCAGTGGTCATAGCAAAACACAAACATGCATGATAAATGCATAATAAAATATTTGTTTGAAATACTGGTCAAATCTAGTCATCTGTCTGGATATGATGCTGATATCATTGTGCATGCAAAATTAAAATGTATCCAGAGATTTCTGAGGTGATGTTTCTCTGTAAGGACACTTACACCAGTCAAAACTGTTTACAGTGATGCTGACAGGAACCAGACGTCTGAGATGCATGAAATCGCCACAAAGGGGTGGTACTCTGTGGTACAAGTTTGACGCTGATCGGACCATGACGTCCAAATGATGTCTGTAGTCAGTGCTGTCATTCGGATTTATATTTACTTATATTTTATATTATGTCAGCACATCAGTCTTTTAGCTCTGAATTAATCTGGTGAGATATGAGACGGTTGAGTCAAAGTCCTCAATGGCCTTATCTAGTTCCCTACAACCAACACACAGTGGGGCAAAAGGGATTTGGCAGCCACCGATTCTGCAAGTTGTCCCACTTAAAAAGATGAGAGAGTCTGTAATGTTCATCATAGGTTCACTTCAACAGTTAGAGACTGAATGTAAAGAAATCCAGGAAATCACAACGTATGATTTTGAAATAATTTATTTGTATAATGGTGCAAAAAATAAGTATTTGGTCACCTCCAAACAAGCAAGAATTCTGGCCCTCACAGACCTGTTACTTCTTCTGTAAGAAGCTCTTCTATTCTTCACTTGTTACCTGTATTAATGGCACCTGTTTGAACTCGTTATCTGTATAAAAGACACCTGTTCACAACTTTAAACAGTCAGACTCCAACCTCCTCCATGGCCAAGACCAGAGAGCTGTCTAACGACACCAGGTACAAGATTGTACAACTGTACAAGACTGGGATGAGCCAATCTACATGCAAGCTGCTTGGTGAGAGAAGATCAACTGTTGGAGCAATTATTAGTAAATGGAATAAATATAAAATTACTGATAATTTCCCTCAACTTGGGGTTCCATGCAAGAGCTCACCTCAAATGATTTTTAGAACGATGATGAAACAGCCCAGAACTACATGGGGGGAACTGGTCAATGACCTGTAGACACCTGGGACAGTAACTAAGGTTACTAAGTTGTCATGGATTAAAATCCTACAACGCTTGAAAGGCTTCCCTGCTTAAGCCAGTACATGTCCAGGCCCGTCTAAAGTTTGCCAGAGACCATCTGGATGTCATGTGGTCAGATAAGACCAAAATGGAACCTTTTGGAATAAATGCCACTCATCATGTTTGGAGGGGGAAGAATGCTGAGTTGCATCCCAAGAACACCACACCCACTGTGAAGCATGGGGGTGGAAACAT
>JBBIGC010000018.1:2233608-2248005 GCA_037576955.1 Lepidarchus adonis | reverse complement strand
TATACACACACACACACACACACACACACTCCAGCGTTAAATCCTCATCTCGGCTGTGAAACATGGTGGTGGCAGTATTACAGTTTTGCTGCCATTTCATCAGGACACCTTGCCATTATTTGATGGAGCTGTGATTTCTGAACTGTATCATGAAATTCTAACCAAGATTATCAGGACATCTGTTCATGAACTAAGGGTCAATTTCAAAGGCTCTATAAATTCCAAAGCATGACTATACATTTGTCACATTTTAGAGATGTCTCTCTCCAATCTAAAAAATACTTTCATGGAATTACATTCCAGTTTGCTTGAGCTTTTTAAAACATTCCTTTCACTTTTTTGCCATAGACAGAACATTGTGTACCTTTGAAGATATGGACATTCCACCAAAGAGAGAGGAGAAGAAGGTATGGTGGGCTTGGCTCTGGGTTTATTATGGTGAATGTACTCAGCAGGTTTGTCTAATGAGGGGCTTTTCTGTATCATAGATGAAAGCTGCAAGAGCCAAATTCACTTTCCAAGCACAGTCACCCAAGTAAGTATAAACTAGCAAGGACATGTCAGAACCCTGGTCTGTCAGTCTTCTTAGTTTGAAGCACTTTCTAAAATGCTTAAGATTGAAAAAATATTTAATATCACACTCTGTGACAGTTTCGTTTGGGAAAGGTGTGATACGCATTATGATTTAAATTTAAATGAACATTGAAATGGTGATTTGTAAATTGTATTTGTATAGCTGAATTAAAATATTATATAAAATATTATATATTAAAAATATTAAATATTATACCTGAATTAAAAAAATGTAAAATAAAAAAGCACCATTTAAAATAAGCAAATTCAAAGGCATAATTTTCATGTAATTGTTTTCTACCCGTAGAGCTCAACAATGGCTTAGCACCACAGTTCTCTTCATTGTTTGTGCAAAATGTTGTCATAAAAATGGTCTACTACCAAAAGGCTCAATTTTCTGCAAAGTAAAGTAGTAATAAAGCACCTTAAACTATTTTATCTCTCACCTTACTGATGTCACTTGCCAGATGGATGAACCAGGAATGTAGGAATATGTTTTACATTCTTCTATTTAATTTTATTTCTATAAAACCTTTTACAACTGATGTCACAAAGCAGCTTTACATGTGGACTGTGCAGCTAATGACAACAGAGGCAAGATAAAACTCCTGGAGGAAAACCTTAGAGGAACCAAGACTTAGCAGCACTTGTTCCCTTGTGTTCCTCAGCTGTCGCTTGCTTTTGTCTCCTCCCTTTTCAGGTGCTGTGGTTTGCATTTGGTCTTTGTTTGTTGGCTTCTTCAGGGTCTGTGTTTAGAATTTTGTTTTGCTCTGTTGAATCTTACACTTATTAATCAATGTCGTTGCATCATCATCGCGACTGCTTCCTTCCCTCGACGTTCTCAAGCAGGAGAACCCAACTTCCTGTGGCAATGGCGTCCAGAGTAGGGTCTCAGGTTAAAGCATATAACTTGGAGCAACAGCCCCTGTTTTGTGTAGGGGATGGAGATCCATGATGGTGCCATTACCGTATATCTTCCAATAGTAGCCCCGGCGTTTATTCCAAAAATTCTTCAGTTCGGTTTTTGGAGAGCAGCTATAATTCGCCTCTGAGACAGAATGGTGATGTCGTGCCGCACGGAGTTTGAATGCTAAATGAAATGACCGTTCATATCACTCAAACTACATCACCTGGTGGAGTTATGATTGACGTGGAGACGAACAGGCAAAAGTGTCTATTTGCGACATCTCTTTATCCCGGCGTTTGGAAATGGCTGTCAATAAGAGATGGGCTATTATTAGAAGATATACGGTAATCTTTGTTGATGAACCTTTGTTTGGCCTTTTTAAACTTGAGGAAGTTTGTGTTTAATTATAATGGCCTTTAATTGATTGAACAAAGCGTAATGTAAAACTATGGACACAGTGGATATTCTGCAACAATTGCTTTACCAATCAAAGTGTCAAATGTTTATACAGTTTGGACAGGAACATATAACATCATTTAAAAAAGGAATGTCGACATGGAGCCTTTCCTGTGATGTGTGATTACAGGGATTTAAGAGGACTAACGTTATCCCAAGGGCAGTGAAAACTGAGGAGGCTCTGCTCAGCTTACGTATTCAACAACAAAGGCCATGTGTAGTACCATTCACAATGTGTTTCAGTCTCTTATACAATCACTTCCCACTTCCACTCACTAGTGTTCCATGTGTGGCACTACCACTTGGTTCTGTATGCAGCTCATATCGGGTAGCGCTGATAAAGATAAGTTGAGTACAGTACTTTGGCTGTAATTACCACATTCCTATGACTGTTGTTGAGCTCATTTCTAAGGAAGCCATTTTGGATCTCTGGACAATCCCATGAGGGTCTTTTTTCACTTCAACAATGCTAGAATAGTTTTGCGGTAATCTGTCAAACCCAGATGCAACCCTCCATGATGCAACTGACACATGAGGCAGTTCTTCTCTAGTCTTAAGCTCAATACAGTCCAGATTTATTTGTAATTATCATTTATATATAATAATAGGAGAATATAATAATACATATTATTATTATTAGATATTAGTAGTATACATTTTAATAACTAATATTATTTCTTCTATGTTGGTGCTATTATTGTTTCTATATTTTATTTTTTATATATCTATTATTCATATGGTATTATCTAGTATTATTATTAATATCTCAAACATTTTCGTCTTCTCTTGTTTTTCTTATAATAATAACAATGACAGTTACAACAATTGTGATAATTATTATTATATACATATTTTTATAATTATTATTGCTTAACCGGGTCGCAGATGACATTAGATGGCAGTATGTAATGACCTTTGCCTCACAGGGAGCTGACCCTGCAGAAGGGCGATGTCGTATACATCCACCGTCAGGTTGATGCCAACTGGTATGAAGGAGAGCACCATGGCAGAGCAGGAATCTTCCCCACCAGCTACGTGGAGGTATCTGTGTTTGTTTTTAATGTGTGCACATGCTCTTTGTTTTGTTCTTTACCTCATGCTGAGCCTCACCCTTCCTTCCTTCCCTTCTTTCTTCCCCATGAAGATTATTCCCCCGACGGAAAAGCCCGTTCCGATAAAGTCTCCCACCGTGCAGGTGCTGGAGTACGGGGAGGCTGTGGCTCTCTTCAACTTCACTGCTGACCTCCCAGTGGAACTGTCCTTCCGGAAGGTGCCCCGATACGTTCTTTTCTCTGTCGCACAAAAGTGAAAGCTAGCTTGTGTGGTCCAATCCCACAGAAGAGCTACTGTAGTTTAAAAAATGAGTTCTTTCAGCAGCATGAGGAGGACCTGCACTATATTAGACAGACGGGTGTTACTGTTCTGACAAAATCATGACACACCTGCCTCAAACCATGTCAACAAATCTCAAGTATTGTTTTATAGCCAATAATAGTAGTAGCAATCATCTTATGTCTAGATTTACAGAGAACATCTCCTCATACAAGGTCAGAGGCCACTTAAGCAGCTCTGAAAACCCATGCAAGTGTATGATGGTTTAGGCCTCCAGTGTGCACAATGCTAATTAGCACCATTAGCTTCAGCTAGTAAGACACCAGCCTTGTGTAACCAAGCATGGACATCTGTGTGTGAAAATGTTCTTTTTTCCTCTCTTTTTCTCTCAGGGTGAGGTGATCTCCATAACCCGGCGAGTGGACGATCACTGGCTGGAGGGTCGCATCGCTGGCACCAACCGCAGTGGAATTTTCCCCGTTAACTACGTCCAGGTCAACAAAATGCCCCGCACCAAAACGGCAGACGACCTCTCGGCCTGCCCGCTGTCCCCCATTGCCTCGGAGCCACTCAGCCCCGGCAGGCCCCTGCACTCCCCCCTCTCCCCGTCTCTCTCCCCCTCCCTTCACAGCCCTCACCCTCAGCTTTCACCTCACAGACACTCCAGCCAATCACGCTCGCCCCTCTCGGCCGCACAGCCCACCTCCACAAAACAGCTGTCTGATCACTTTGTGTTCTCGCCTGGCCCTGCCTCGCCCACCCCACCTAACAACCATTGGGGTGGATCACTGCAACCAGCAACTCCTAGCACACTGGACAGGGATGTGAGGTCACCTGGGTTATCCAATCATGTGCTGCCATCTTCTCAGGGTCCGGGACTTGCTGCGAATTCCAACCCAAGACCTTCATATTATGTTCAGGTATTATAAACAGTACTAATCTCACTCTACAAAGTATTTAACTCCTCAGAAAATCACATTTTTTAGTTCTGAGATAGAGCTACAAGGCTAATGAAGCTAACAAGTAGCTACAAGTAGCAAAGTTTGAAGCTACTTGTTAGCATCACATAACTGCTTCAAACTGTGTTAAGAAAAAAAAAGTTGCTTATACAACATAGACAGACAGACAGACACGGATGATAGATAATAGATTGATGAATGGATATATAGAGATAGAGTCTAAGAAACAGGCTCCTGTACACATGTACAGTGCTGTGAAAAAGTATTTGCCTCTTTCCTGATTTAATATTTTGCATACTTGTCACTCTCACATGTTTCAGATAATCAAACAAAGATAACCTAAGCAAACACAAAATGCAGCTTGTAAAATATTATTTGATTTTTTAAGGGGAAAAGGCCAAACCAATCTGTCTCTATGTAAAAAAAAAAAAAGTAATGTAATCAACCAATTTTTTGGGGAAAGCTGATTTCAATTTCACCTGCCATACATAGGCCTGATTACTGCCAGACCAAGAAATCACTGAAATACAACCCCCAAAAAGCAACACGTCATGCCACAATCTAAAGAAACTTCAGTACACATTAAATACAAAGTAATTTGAGATTTCTCAGTCTGGAAAGGGTTACATAGCAATTATTAGGGCTTTGGGACTCCAGCAAACCATGGTAAAGGCCTTCCCTGGAGTGGCTGGCCTCCCAAAATTACTGCAAGAATGCATCAACAACTCGTTCAGGAGGTCACAAAAGAACCCAGAACAAAATCTGAAGGCTTCACTTGCCTCAGTTAAGGTCACTGTTCATAAATAATAAGAAAGAGACTGTGCGAAAATGGCATCCCTGGAAGTTTTAAGGCAAAAATCACTTCTGACCAAAAAGAACATAAGTGCTTGTTTCACAAAAATCATTTTGAGGATCCTTAACAGTTTTGGGAAATTATTCTATGGACTGGGCAGACAAAAATTTTCCTTTTTTTAAAAAAAGGTTTGCATCCTGTTGCATCAGTATTTCATAAAATGAAGTTTGTACCAACAGTAAAGCATGGTGGTGGTAGTATGATGGTCTGAGGATGCTTTGCTGGTTCAGGACCTGGACAACTGACTTTAATTGATGGAACCATAAATTCTGCTCTGTACCAGAAATTCCTGAGGAATGTTTGGAGATCAGTTTGTGCCCTGAAGCTCAAGTGCACATGGGTTGTGCAGCAAAACAATGATCCAAAGCACATTACCAAGTCTACATCTGAATAATTTAAATGAATGGTTATCTTTTTGTAATATTCAAATTTGTTTGATGATGTGAAACATGAAAGTGTGAAAAATATACAAAAACATAAGAAGCCACATAAGAAAAATATTTTCACAATAGTGTATGTACACTGTAGATGTGCATGCAGTGATGCTAGTGCAAATACTGATAATACTGAAGTACCTGGTGGCACATAATATTAAAATAAAGTGTAATGTTTAAAATTAATGTTTAAAGTGACACTACTTTTATCTATAAAATGATCAAAAGTACAGACATAGTTCAGGCTTTGGATGGCTGAGAACTATATTGTAGCTGAAGTCCAAAACTTCTGAAAAACAACCAGGTCTTCAAACTACAGTAAATCTCCTGTTTGGCTAAATTTTCTGACCTGTTGTATGTACAGTTGTGTGAAAAAATATGTACGTCCCAGTGGAAATCTCTGCTTTTTTACATATTTGAACAAGTAAATGTTTCAAAGTTCTTGATACAGTGCCTAAAGATAAATTTTACTTTAACAAATGAATCAAAACTGACATTAGATTTTTTTCACAAATAAATAAATAATAATAACATGGAAAAAGTATGTACACCCATATGTTTATTTGAAAGGGGAAATGCATGCCAGGAAACCCTCAAACATCCTCAACTGGAAGAGTGGTCAAATGTTCTGTTGATTGAGGGATAATTATGCAAAATACCTACCAGATATTAGTTTTTGCTAAAGGGGGGCATCTAGTATTTGGGGACAAGAATGTACAGTATTTACTTCCTCCAATATAACATATTGGAGAAACTGTTTGTCCAATTCTACACTTTTTGTCTACAATGTTTCTTTACTGTGTGTTTCTCGCTTAACATTTGCCTTATTTATTGTGTGTAAATTTTGCTGCTGTAACATGTGAAATTTCCCACTTGTGGGACAATAAAGGATTATCTTATCTTATCTTATATGCTAATATTATGTTGAATAAAGGACAGAAAGAGGGTCGGTTCCTTTTGGTTTTGTTCAAATATCACTTTTATTTGTAGGCATTGTGCTTGCTCACATACATTGGAAAAGAAAAATTTCATGAGGCTTACTTGGTTTCATCTGGTTGAATGTAATAGAAGTCTTAAAATGTCTTCGTCTAGGATGGGGCCAGAACTCACTCTCCTCAGCATTACACACATGTAAAGACTCCACCGCCGGCGCAGTCTCCTGTCAACAGTTCTACAGTTATACCACGGCAGCCGTGAGTCATAGCAGCTTGTACTGTTTTATTGCGTTTGTCCAATCTACCAAAGTTCTGACACGACACAGCAATGTGATATATGTGATTTATGTACAGATGATAAACTACTCCTGATAAATGTGTGTGCATTTTTACTCTTTCAGGTATAAGGCTGTCTACAACTACAAACCACAGAACAGAGATGAGCTGGAGCTGAGGGAAGGAGACATCGTTCAAGTGATGGAGAAGTGTGATGACGGCTGGTTTGTAGGTAATGCCGTTTTACAGTGTGGCTGTTGAAAAGGAAATTGGTCTCCAAAAATGATCTATGCATAAATATCATCACGCATAAAAGCTACTTAGGCCCATATTATGGCCATGGCCCTGTAGCATCTGATCAACCTGAAGGAGATCATTGGGTTTTCCATGCTAGTGTGCCTAGTAGAGGCAGATTAGAGCACAAGACTCAGTTTGATATAGCTGCCCTCTACAGGATAGGATCAGTAACTGAAAAAACATGCTAATAAACAAACAAAAACAACCAGAAAAGTGTAAGTTATCTGTTTTTGGACATTTAGGCCAATGTCTCAGCTCTAACTTATGGCCCAGCTTTTACCTATTAGTAGCATTGCTCCCTGCAGGTACATCTGAAAGGATTTATGCTTTTGGACCATTGTATAGTCAGTAACTGTAGGTGGTCCTGGACCACTGCCCAGGTGTTTCTGATCAAATGGAAAATAATTGTAGCCACAAATTGAGTGTACCTTATATGCTGGACACTTAATGTACTGACTGCACCAGAGTAGTTGCACTGTCTGAGAAAGTGAGGCTGTGACTGCCTAAGCCAGTTAAACTAATTGTACCAGTGGGCCAGGAATCCGCCCAACGAAGAAATTCATTTCATTTCTAATGCTAATATCCTAGACAGGCAATGACAAAAATGTTGTCTTTCTTACTTAAAGTGACTGTACACAATTTTCCTCACTTTTAAAGAAAAAAGTATTTGATTTAGTCCGCAAAGGAATATGGTTAGCGCACCACTTCATACAGTTAATATACAGTCAAACCTTTTAACTCATCCCCGTTATCTCACCAACTTCACCTCTTGACATGAATGGCTGTAAAACAGATTTACTTCCATGTTATTTACCTTGTTAAGCCGCCAATCTTGCCTCTTGCCCTCACCACAACATGCAACATGTCTGGTGTATGCATTTCTCCATCTATAGCTCACCAAACTTGCGTCCATGTTATCACCATAACCTAGAATGTGCTCAGTCGTGCTAATTCTATAGCTTGGCTGCTAATGCTAATGCTACTGCTGCTGCCGCCATCGTTTGCTCATTATTAAAGTCAACTAACTCAAGTTGAAATGACTCAAAAAGTGTTTTTTCAGATATTAACAGTCAGTGTAATGAAAAATGTTAACAATATTATGACACATATTTGCACAAACTACTGTTTCTCTGCTCTTTTTACTCATTACTCATCTTTTTACTCAGCACATAGCACCGCCCAAAGCTCTCTGTGACGCTCTTTAACTCATGCCTGATTAATCCATGCATTTAATGATGCTGCAAAACCTTTATTAACAGTCGGCAACATGCTAGTGTTATACGGCATTTGGCAACTTGAACGAGCAGCATACATATAGCAAACGGCAGTGGTTTTTGAGGGAGTCAAGTATTACCGTAAAGCATTTAGTAGGTGTTTTAGCTACTTTCTACTACTGTATATGACAAAGCAGCAAAACAAGGGAGCCAGCACCATAACCACAACCGTTGCAATAGCATGCCACCCTCGCTCCTCAACACATTCAGGGCCCGGACCAATGGGGGCGAACTAAGGGGTTAGACTGCATTGAGATAAGGCTGCAATATGTTTTTGCTTTTGTGATGTCACAAGTCACAAAACAACCCTACATGCCTTCAGCTCTACCTCATGGCCCAGCTTTTACCTATTAGTATCTCTTCTCTCTGCAGGTACGTCTGAGAGGACTCTTGCTTTTGGAACATTCCCTGGAAACTACGTATCACCTGTGTGAACACTCCTTACAAACGTTTGGCTGCTTGGCAAACGCACCCACTGCTGCTGCAGGCCTACTCACCAATTAACAAGAAGAATCACTCATATCTGCTCAAACACATTTACCCCTATCCCTTCATCACCACATTCCACATTTTCCAGCTCCAGACCAGGTTTGCATGCACACCCAGTTCACACTTTGAGCACCAATGGGTGGGTGGTTGGGTGGGGTTGCTTTCACAAGCTCCCCTGGCTCTATTGGCAATCACTAGGACACAGTGTGGAAAGGAGAAATAACCAAACCACTGTCCATCAGTGAGACTTAAGAGGTGGCCATGGACTGGAGCATTGTAGGACACTTGCTCTATCAGAATTTCCAGCTTGGTCATGAACTTCTTCATCACCAGTCACATGCTTTCTTTTACAGCACAGCTCACCATGATGTTCAATGTTTACTCTTTGTGAAAATGACCTCCATCCTGCCTTTCAGATTTGTAAAAGCACAGTCCAGAGAATATTCCACACCATGGAGAGGAGTTGCACACATCTGGACAGGAGAACGTTTTCAGCTTTGTGGGTTCGCAACCTTCACAGATATTAGCATTTTTTGTATGTTTGCTGGCTAAGCCAAAATCCACTGGGTGGTTTCATGGTAGTAATTTTAACAAACAGGATCAAAAATTAATGTCAATGTATTTTTAGTATCTCACTCTATTGTTCAGGCACTATTGAATGCTTGGCTTGCTTTTCTCCATTCTAGAGACATTTAGCAACACATTTATGATGGACAGAGGAAGTAACTCTTACATAACTGCACATAAAGTGAAGCGCTAGGATGTACAGCATAGGTCAACATGTTTTACATAGTGTTTACAGACCAAAACCAGACGTCTTGTACCAACAGTGCATACACTGAAATGCCAGTATCGCTTCTATCATGAGAATTGTCCATTAACCAAATCACATCTCCTCCTTTATCATCAGCGGAGGTTGGGGTCTGGTCAGTTGTATAGCAGCAGACAGGCTACAGCCAGTAACTGTAGGTGGTTCTTGGGTTTCTGATCAAATGGCCAATGAGTGTAGTCACAAAGTGTGTGTACCTAATAAACTGGCACCAGAGAGGTAGCACTGCCTGAGACCGGTCTAAACAAATGTTACCACGGGGCCAGTGTTGAATCCACCCAAAGATTCAATTTCATCTCTAATGCTATTGTCTTGGACAGACAATGACAGAAATGTTGAAAGTTTTTATGATGTGAAAACCCAAGTTTCCTCACTTTTAAAAAATAAAGTGTTTAGTCTACAAACACAGATTAAGATTAAGCTGTAAAATGGGATTATTTTTCTGCTTTTGGGATGTCACACACACCTATTAACGCACCTACATGCACCTATTAAATCTTAAGCGGTGTAGCCCCACCCACTCTAACGTTAAGCCTGGGCTGCTTTTTGAATGAGACTGAGAGCAGCCAATCAGATTTACATCTGTCTTAAAGACACAATAGCCTATTTCATTCTGAGAAATTAACATGGAAATATGCCATAAATGTACCTTTGGAGAAAATAAAATGCACAAATAGTAGTTGGTTATTGGCACTTTAACAAAACCTTGACTCTTTAATAAGGAACTTTTGAGACGATGTTGCGAACATGATTGTATACACAGTCCAAACAAACAATCAGCCCAATTATGCCTCATTACCCTTGTCCATCAAATGCTCTGTAATTTCAGATGATGTCAGGTTGATGTCTTTATAAGCATTGCTTACGTTCTTCATAACAAAATGTATGTGCACATTGGGCTGTGGTCAAGTTGCAGAAGAAAGATGTCAAGAATGCTTTGCTTTAAGGTTGTTTTAATTAGGATTGTAATTTCTTTTTATTAACTTTTTATATTTTCCTTTCTTTAAAAAAATCTGGCACCTAATACTGACTTTGCCATACATTGTACAGATATTAATACAGTTATCAGACTGCAAATATAATATATTTTTATTGACCACACAGCATATTTCAGCATCTATGGTACTCACAGATTTTGATAACAGTTAAATAAACATATGCAATGCTGAACGACTTCTGTCAGTGTGTCAATCTGTCTTGAAAGACTGAGTACTATTGCAACATGGCTACACAACAGGTACAGAAATGTTGTGAAGCTTCTTTGCTTGAATGTTCTTTTGCGTATGTTATGTTTATGTTATGTTGAGTTTAATTGCTAAATGAAAAGACTGTTCCCATCACTCAAACTACATCATGATTATGATTGATGTGGAGACGAAAGGGCAAAATGTACAAAGAAATTTCATTAAGACTTTCTCCCTTCCTCGATAGCATCCGACGACAAAACATTTTTCATCCGAAAAGGTACTTACAGTATGATTCACTGCAGGAGGACAGGAGTCCAGCTGGTACGAAAAGAGGATTAGCGTACGGAACGTGCGGTGGGAGATCGGCTACTAATGGATACCGGTGTCTATTTGTTGCGACATCTCTTCAAACCCGGTGTTTATTGGAAATGGGCGTCAATAAGAGACTAATTATTAGAAGATATACAGTATATAAAAGAAAAGTAATAAAGTAAGATTAAAAGTGCTAAACTAAAGAGGAGATACCACCGGTAAGAGAGAGTGAAATTGTACAAATGTACAGCGGCTCGTACTCGACTTACGAAAATATGTTGTTACAACACTGCCCCAAACCCCATTTTCTGGGGGTTTATTGTGAAAAGTGAAAGTACCTTAAATGAAACACTCAAAAATTCAATACACAGCCTCAGGTGGGTGAATGTCTCCCTCTGGTGGACTGACAGAGGAATGGCCCTAGTACAAAACACAGTAGACGCTTATGTAATGGGTTTCCACTTACGTCAGAATTCGACTTGTGACAGACAATGAGGAACGGAACCCCGTCGTAAGTCGAGGACCCCCTGTATATGGAATTATAGCAGATCCGAACTCCTCTACCATAGCTTCCCTCTTGTCAAATGTATATGGATTTACAGCAGATCTGAAATCTGTAATATGGAGATCAAGACTCTTCTTCATGTTGGTTTGTGGGGACGTGTAAAAAGTAACATCAATGTGGCCTTAAATAAAAAACTAGCTCAGAGACCACAGCACACATACAGTCTTGTGACAAAGACAGAACTTCACAGTCTCCCTAAAAAAACGATTCACCTGTCAAGTCCGCTGTGGCTTGAGGAACATCAGTGGAACAACCTGATGTTCTACGTTCACACGCCCACCTCCTTTCAAACCAGCGTTTGAAATTCTGTACATCTACTAGCATTTGAGATACTTTCGCTTCTGAAATGTATAGCGAAAGCTCTGAAAAAGAGCTATAAGTCTTGACCAAAAAATTTTAATGTTCTGGAAGGCCAGGGTTTGATGATGTCCCTATTCAAATACAATTACACCTGACAGATATGAGATGAATGAAAACAGGCATAAACAGTGCAATCACCAAACCATGTCCTCCAGATAGAAGTGCTGTTAGACACTTTGAGTCCTATGAAATAATATAATAGCCCCGGTATTATATCATATTCATTCTGAGATCATTTTTACTGAGGGCTCCTTGCTGGGCCCTTGGAATTGTATTGGTTGTTTGGTAAATAAACACATTATTGAGAATTATTGAGAACTACAAATGTTCTGTAAAGCTGAACTGATGCAAAAATTTAATTATGCAACTGCTAATCACTAATGTCTTTATGTACTTTTTTTGGGTTGTTTTTCTTAAAAACTGGAATTCTTTTATTTGTATCTCTATTCACATGATGTGAAAACATGCTGATAAGATCATGCTAAAAAAAACAGGTTGAAATATCAGCTCATGTAAATGAAACAAATCATTAAAGTCATCAGACAAACATCCATCCATCCATCCATCCATTATCCAAACCGCTTAATCCATTTCAGGTCGTGGGGGGAAGCTGGAGTCAAACCCAGCAGACTACGCGTCAAGGTGGGGTTCACCCTGGACAGGAGGCCAACCCATCGCAGGGCAACACCGATACAGACAACCATGCACACGCACACACCTACGGGCAATCTGGTGTAACCAATTCATCTGATCCACAAGCCTTTAGACAGCAGGAGGAAACTGGAGTTGGATCATATTTATACTTTTTATTTTTTTAATATACTTTCTACTCTTGCACTGAGAAAACTGCACCGTAAGTTTGTTGTACATCTGCTACAATGACAATAAAGAGATTCTAATTCTGATTCTAATGGTGCAAACAAAGGAGATAATGGTGCGCACTCAAGATCACACAAAGGAGATAATGGTGCACACTCTGAATCAAAATAAAAAAATAATGGTGCACACTCTGGATCACACAAAGAAGATAATGGTGCACACTCTAAATCAAACAAAGGGGATAATGGTGCACACTCTGAATCACACAAAGGAGATAATGGTGCGCACTCTAGATCACACAAAGAAGATAATGGTACACACTTTGAATCAAACAAAGAAGATAATGGTGCACACTCTAAATCAAACAAAGGAGATAATGGTGCACACTCTGAATCAAACAAAGAAGATAATGGTGCACACTCTAGATCACCCAAAGGAGAAAATGGTGTGCACACTGAATCAAACAAAGGAGATAATGGTGTACACTCTAGATCACACAAAGAAGATAATGGTGCACACTCTAGATCACCCAAAGGAGATAATGGTGCGCACACTGAATCAAACAAAGGAGATAATGGTGTACACTCTAGATCACACAAAGAAGATAATGGTGCACACTTTGAATCAAACAAAGAAGATAATGGTGCACACTCTAAATCAAACAAAGGAGATAATGGTGCACACTCTGAATCAAACAAAGAAGATAATGGTGCACACTCTAGATCACCCAAAGGAGATAATGGTGCGCACACTGAATCAAACAAAGGAGATAATGGTGCACACTCTGGATCAAACTAAAAAGATAATGGTGCACACCGTGAATCACACAAAGAAGATAATGGTGCGCACTCTAGATCACACAAAGAAGATAATGGTGCACACTCTAGATCACACAAAGGAGATAATGGTGCACACTCTGGGTCACACAAAGAAGATAATGGTGCATACTCTAGATCACACAAAGGAGATAATGGTGCACACTCTGAATCAAACAAAGGAGGTAATGGTTCACACTCTGGATAAAAATAAAAAGATAATGGTGCACACTCTGGATCACACAAAGAAGATAATGGTGCACACTCTAGATCACACAAAGGAGATAATGGTGCACACTCTGAATTAAACAAAGGAGATAATGGTGCACACTCTGAATCAAACAAAGGAGATAATGATTCACACTCTGAATCAAAATAAAAAAGATAATGGTGTACACTCTGAATCAAACAAAGAAGATAATGGTGCACACTCTAGATCACCCAAAGGAGATAATGGTGCACACTCTGAATCAAACAAAGGAGATACTGGTGCACACTCTGAATCAAACAAAGGAGATAATGGTGCACACTCTGGATCAAAATAAAAAGATAATGGTGCACACTCTGAATCACACAAAGAAGATAATGGTGCGCACTCTAGATCACACAAAGGAGATAATGGTGGAAACTCTGAATCAAAATAAAAAAATAATGGTGCACACTCTGGATCACACAAAGAAGATAATGGTGCACACTCTAGATCACACAAAGGAGATAATGGTGCA
>JBBIGC010000018.1:2220475-2233508 GCA_037576955.1 Lepidarchus adonis | reverse complement strand
GAAGAGCCAGCGGAAATTCAGGACGCCGATAGCACCAACTAGCAATAAGAGTTGTTTTCGACTTTTTCTGCAGCTGTTTTAGCGCTTTCTGGTGCACCGCTGCTGACACAGCGCCCCCATTCGGGTCCCGTCAGGCTCGGGTTGGGTAGCCATGCTCTACTCTGCATGGGCATCTGTGCAGCTGACAGGTCTCAACTTGGAAATAAAGTGTGAAAAATGAGCAGGATTTCATGTGCCCAAGTGGCGATGGTAGCTTATAAAGACCTTAAAATCCTGCAGTTCATTGGGTGAAATATTAAAGATGATCATGAGAACATGCATTTAATCACTTTTTGCAGGGTCTACAAGTTGGGACAGAGAAAGTAGCCACTGTTACTGTAGATGTTATGCCAACAAAATACAAGAAAGTAAGGAATATACGGAAGGAATATAAGTAGCAGGCCAAGAATGTTTTGGGTGTGCGTTGAAGACAATGATGCCGTCCTGGAAAGCATGGGACATTTTCCCTTCACTTCACTGCAGTAATGACAGAGCAAACATTAACTAACTTTGCATCGAAACTCTCATTTGACAGCACTTAATATAGATTGTAATCTAATAACAAAAACGTCATTGAATACTAAAAGTCCCACTTGTGATACCAGATGGGCTGCATCAAGTAGACTGTATTTGCGTGCTCTTCTGGGTCATTAGTGTGGCTGATCATTCTGTCCTATGGGGTAAGGTGTTAATGGACCATGTCCATGAAGGCAGCTGCTCCCAGCTTGCTGCTTTGATGTTGTACCGCCTCGCATATGCTTTTACACTCTGTCCCTCGCTCTGTGAGGCCTCTATGCTTGGTGGCCCCTTGCCGCTCATGTGAGAGAGATTGGTATGATGATTGTTGAGCCCATGTAATGCATTTACAAGCTCTGATGCAGCACCTCCCAAACACTTCCCATGGTCCCCCTGACTGGAAGTTGTTTTGTCTTTTTTATAATAACTTTATTTATCTGAAATGGAAATGTTAGAGAACAGAAAAAGTAGTTTTTGACAATTTTTCTGGTCTGTTCATCATTTAAATATTTTTACAATGTAAAGGGAAATGATAACGGATCATATATACTATACAGCAGGAGTGTGGAACTCTAGTCCTTCAACTCTCCTATTAATCACCAGGTTTATGGAGTGTGCTTGAAGAGAGGAACTACCGAATTGTGCTGGACTGGAGTTTATTACACATTGACACAGAATATACTCTGGAACTGTACCTTTTTCCAAAAGATTTTCCTTCAGTTGATGTTATGATGATGGTGTTGGAGAGCAAAGATGATCAGAATTGTTTTTACTGATGCAGTGTGACAATGTTCTACACTGATTATCTCAGAGGAACAGTTGCTCTACTAGTTTTCCTTATACTGTATATTCATGTTAACATGTACATTTTGGAACATCTGAATGTAATTAATATGTTCCCACCTTTTATGATTTTGAAACGCTAAATTATCAGTATGTACATCACTGTCAACAGATGGAAAAGTTATCAGCAGTCAAGATTATTCCTACTGGTACATTGTGCGCGTTAACTTTCCCAGTGCATGTCAGGAAGCGTCTTTGTTTTAAGTGGAGACATTTAGGTGATTCATGTCTGTATTTGCATTATTTTGGCACAGACATTTGTCTCTACTCAGTGGCTTGACACTGCACTGACCCATTCAAGCATTCCATGTGTGATTTCCTAAACACATGAGCATGAGTGTTACCTAGTCAGCTTGCTCTAAATCACTGCAGGGTCCGTCCCAAAAACACTTTCAACTGAAGCTGTTCAAGAGCTATAGAGAAATGCTAAAATTTACAGCACCTCTTCATGCTGGAGCTTCCCAGCTGTGCAGAAACAGCATGTTCTCAAGCCTCTAGCATATCTACTGATGATCCCTTCACTCCTCTGTACAGGGGAAGAGAGAAAGTTCAGAGGTCAGAAGTCAAAGGCTAATGAAGATGATAATGTTGTTTGACTTTGACCAAACTATGTGTATGGACTGATTATGGAGTACCATGCATATTTCTATGTTGGTCAGCTGTTGAAATTAAGTTGAAATTGTTGGTATTTTCTTGAAAATGCATATTTGCATTGTAAATTCAGTTTTTTAAGACTTTTTATACTTTTAACATTAAACCTGTTTAATGCAGACAGCCATCATTCATCTCACGCTCAGTGTTTTTTGGTCCGTACAGATTTTAGAGACTAGCGGTCCTACACCACATATCAACACACATGTTGTGTTATTGTAGAAGTAATGCAAGTAAAAGCTTAATCTCTGTCTTAAATGTTGTTTTATGGAGTTTGCACATGTTTATGATGAACTAAGGCTTCCTAGCTTTTAGTTTTGTTAGCTGGAGATGGTGTTTCTACATGAATTAACTGGCATTCAAAGCCCTGTTTCAAGCCTCATCATAAGTAGCTTCATGATTGAAGGCATGGGTGAGGCTTATGAGCAGAGGAGGAAGTTGATTTGTGCATGGGAAAGGTTAGGTGTTTTGAATGTTATGATTGTTTTGCATTAACTTTAGGGGTGCATATCGGCAGTAAAATTGGCTCGATAAAGTTCCCAATACATTGTGATACCTTGCATATTGTGATGTATTGCTGAATTCTACATGGTTGAAGCAATTATTAGAGAATGGAATTTGGGGTGGGGGTGGGGGGGTTGGGGTTGAGTGTGTGGCCAATGACTTGACGACAGCTGGGACCACAGTAACAAAGGTTACTATACTGTAAGTAACACATTACGCAGTCATGGATTAAAATCCTGCTTAAGCCAGCACATGTTCAGGCCTGTCTAAAGTTTGCCAGAGACCACCTGGATGACCCAGAGGAGGATTGGGAGAATGTCATGTGGTCAGATGGATCTCTTTAGTATAAACGACACTTGCCGTGATGGATAGAGGAAGAATGCTGAGTTGCATCCCAAGAACACCACACTCACTGTGACGCATGGGGGTTGAAACATTATGCTTTGGGGCTGCTTTTCTGGAAAGGGGACAGGACGACTGATCCGTTTTAAGAAAATTATGAATGTGGACATGCATCGTGAGATTTTGGGCAAAAACCTTCCATCAGTGAGAGCACTGAAGATGAAACGTGGCTGGATCTTCCAGCATGACGATGATTGCAAACACACCACTTGGGCAACAAAGGAGTGGCTACGTAAAAAGCATTTCAAGGTTCTGAAGTGGCCTAGCCAGTTTCCGGACCTCAAGCCAATAAAGAATCTGTGGAGAGAGTTGAAAGTCTGTGTTGCCCAGCTATAGCCCCTAAACATCACAACTCCTGAGAAGATCTGCATGGAAGAATGGACCAAAATACCAGCTACAGTGTGTGCAAACCTGGTGAAGACCTACAGGAAACTTTTGACCTCTGTCATTGCCAAGCAAGGTTACATTACAAAGTATTGAGGTGATCTTTTGTTATTGACCAAATACTTATTTTCTGCACCATTATACAAATTCGTTAAAAAAAAAGCATGTAATGTGGTGATCTGGATTTTTTTTTAGCACATCTGTCTCTCACAGTTAAAGTGAACCTATGATGAACATTACAGACTCTAATCTTATTTAAGTGAGACAACTTGCAGAATCAGTGGCTGCCAAATACTTTTGTTGCCCCACTAATTTTTCCACTGAGGAATTTTTTATTTTTTTGCTGAAAAACGATATTGTGTACAAGGGATCCTCGAGTTACGTCACACTTAACATATAACAATTTGTGGTTACGTCGCTAGCTCCTTAAAAAAAAAAAAACATTTATGGTGTTGGTGCTCCAATTTGTTGTGGGATTTGGTGTGTGTCATGGGAAGCACTGATTGTGGACTATTTTGTGTCTGTTTTGGGAAAGTAGGTGGATAATATGGGCAGAAAAAATTTGGAAAGAGTTGCTAGTGGCGAGAGTATGATTTGGCAGCACATATGGTAGTACAATGCAGTAGAACACCTATTAAATGTTTTACGGTAATACAGCAAGAGACACTGGTGTTGGCTATATGGAGCAATGCATTGTGGTCTATGTAATGTCTGGTGCAGGAAAAGAGTTGGGTAATATGGGCGGAAAAGAGGTGAAAAGGGTTGTTTTCTGGGAGTAACGCCGAGGGGCAGTTGGCAGCACATATACAGTAGTAGAATACAGTTGAATGCCTACTATATGCTTTACAGAAATATGGCAAGTGTGACTGGTGTTAACTATACGCCCAAGTTCTACATTCAACTTACGTTACACTTGGAGGAACAGAACCCCGACGTAACTCTAGAACCCACTGAATTGTAAAAATGTATTGATGTATTGCCATATTGATTGATTATGGCTGTGCTCAAAAAATTAGTAACCTACTCTTTAACAATTCATACATCTATACAGATGCTGCTGTATCGATATTGGCAGTTTAAGCTCTTTTTTTGGCAAGCTGTCCAATGGTGTAAAGGCAGTTTTAAAAAGGAACGATCTCCTGTGGTGCATTGACCAATACAGCTGTATGGTGCCAGTAAACAACATAATCTGAATGTTAGAAACATCAAACAATCAGCTTGGAACTTTTATGTGAAATAAGGTGCATGATGCTCAGTGGCTGCATGTGAACGACACGATTATTGTACATATGTATTTACTGCCACTGTAGAGAATTGGCTGAAGAACACATGGACATGATCCAAAAACAAGGGAAAGTTTCAGCATGAAAAAGAGAATGTGTATTTTTTTATGACTGACTGGTGGGAAAGAACTGTGTTCTCAGATTTACAGTGGACTTATCTCCATCATCGTTTGCAACCAGAACTGTAGAAAATGGACACACACTAATATTTGTAAATATCCCTCCAAAAAGGATTGCCTTGGCACTGTGGAAACTCACTACTGACTTTGGACTACAGAAGTGTTTGGCGTAGGAACGTCATCTGTGTAACAAGTATGAAACCTGCACAATTTCTTTAGTGAAGTTGAACCAATAAATCTTTTATTTGTGACCACAAACCTGACTTTTTATCTTTCCTGAATGCATTGCAGGTATCATCAGTGTTTCTGTAATATTGGCCAATGGTCTGCTTCATTCCCCCATTAGAGAATTAGACCAGTTGTGAGTGGGAGGATGTAAACAGCAACCAGAAGTGTTACACTGTCAAATTAAAACTGGATGTTAAGTATAGGGACTGAAACAATTCTATCCAATTTTGTCATTATCCTCCTCCCTCTTCTTCTTCCTCTTCTTCCAGTTTCATTTCCTTTCTTATCATGCTGAATCCCTCACTTTTTTCTTCTTCTTTCTTTCTTTTTTGGTCCAACTTGTTAGCAAAGTCTCCCCTTCAAACGCCCTGCAATGAAAAATGGCGTAATGGAGAGTTTTTGACGGGCACATCCATCCAAAAGCTGCATTCTGAGGCAAGCAGAAGTTTGTAGGTGGTTTTCGTGTGCCAAATATAATGGTGCGGATGCTATTTGTTTTCAGCAACATTCATTTAAAATGATCCATGTTAAAATGTTGGCAGTGCTGGTACTTTCCCCAAAAAAGCACAATACTAAAGTTGACCAGATTGATGGAATGCAGTTTGTTTTTTTGTGTGCAAATGTTGAAAATTGAAAAATATATTTACGCTTTAAATATATGCATTTACACTTAATACGAACACATAATAAACATAAACCTACAGTAAACAATGTTACAAATGTAAAAAAAAATTGTTTTACTTGGTTCGTACATTGTTAATCTGAGGAAAGGCTGCTGGGACGTCCACACGCCACAGCTGATCTGCTTGGCATGGGGTCATGCAAGCTGTAAGAATACAGTGCATCCTTCTGCTTTCAGACACATCGTATGCATTGCCAGATTAAATCTGATGCAATTTCCATTTACATGTTGTTGATTTAAAACATTTTACCGGGTGACTTCATTCTAGACTTTTTAGATTTAGACATTTTAACACATTTAATGTAGCAAATGGTTGGCATGCAGTACAGACATGGAGTGAGGCTTGTGTTGCATTTTAATTTAAAGCCTAATATTTCATATGACAGCTGAGACATTTAGGGGGAACCAAAATGAATGATCTGTGGTTCGCTCTAGTTGGTACCAATCATATAGATGCCGATATGGTTTTGGTCTCTCTCAATCTTTTTCTCAATCTCTAAATGGAGACCTGTGGTTCACCATGCTCCCTCCAGTCCCTTGGATAATGACGCTGAATTGGGCCCTTGTGCAGCGTTTTTTCCCCATGAAGCTGAAAAAGGTCTTTTTGTGCCCTGTAAGCCAAGTGATTAATTTAAAGGCAAATAAACATTTGCAGACATGCTGTACTCCCTGGTTAAGACTCAAATTGTGCTGACAGATTAGACAAGTCCATGTTATCTTTGCTATGTCTGATTTAATCCATTGCTTTTCAGGTTAGTGGCATTTTTCATGTGTCAGTAAATGCCACATTGTCTCTGGGTTATTTGTAGCTACAGTATAAGGTCAGTAAGAGTAGTTGCTACAGTTACTTTCTTAAACAATGTCCCATTGAAAGTTTCGGAGGCGTATTGTTTACCTCGGCACTCCGTGTGAGCAATAAATTGCCAGACTTTATAGATGACACACGTTCTGCTTATAAATATTCTATATTCAATATGTCAGTTGAACAGTTGTCCTCATGTTCATCTCTACAGGCCAGAACCGCTCAGTCCTGGACAAACCAATGGGATCAATTCCAGAGAGCAACTTGTGGGCCATTTCCAGGTCAGTGTTTCGCCTTTTTGTGAATTTTTGAAAGCTGTTTTACAGCCAAAACAAAGTCTAAGTTTGGGTTCCCAAACAGTAAAGTCCTGTTCTGCACAGATATTAAACCTTTATTCTTTATACCGCTTCTTGCTCCTCTTGCACTAAAGCTGGAGTCAAGACAACACTTGTCAAGTCCAAGACCAGGATTAGTCGAGTCCAATGAAATTTGAGACAAAGTGACAGAGATATAACAGAGACAGAAAAAATAACACATCTAATTGCTGAGTAATTGATCAATTATTAAATTATTATAGAACATTGAAGCAAGTTACTGTGTGACTCTGTTACCAAACTTACTGCAGTTCAGATGTCATTTAGTAACAAAAACCTGGCCTTTTATTTTTGGTTTTGTCCTAAACTTTATTTTCCATTCCACCTAAAATACAACATTGAATCTGCGCCATTTAAGGTGGAATAGTTTGTTAGCAATTAATTATAAATGTAATTTTTTCTTGTCAAAAATATTTTTTATTTGTAAGCCAACTTGTATAAGTAAATAAACAAATAAAGTAGTGGTGAAATGTGGCCTTGATCATGCTTGTAATCTTTGCTGGATAGATTATTAGATTAGATCCTGTTTTACCTCATTTTGTGCTGTTTTTTAATGTGTCAAACTGGAACAGTGTTCCACATGTTTCTGAAATTACTGCAAAGCAATTTTACAGGCAGCATTGTGCTTTCTCTTTAGAGCCTGTCTGTTTGGTGGTGGTTTGCCAGACCAAATTTTATGATGCCTGATCTCAGTGACAGCCAAAATAAAATGATCTTGGATACATTGCAGATAATTTAGTTACTTTACATTCACTTTTAATGCCTATTTAAAACAAATTAACCAGCTTACTTAAATGAATAAGATGTTTGGACAAGAAACCAACTTGAACACATGAAGAGACCAGTGACCATAAAAAATGTATGTCAAAAGCCATGTAACTCGAGTACCCACTGTATGTAAAAAGGAAGGGAAATAACAGCTAGAACCGTTCTATAATAAAACTGTTGCAAATATGTCAGAACGTTGCAGTTTGATTTGACGTAACCAGAGCAGCATATCCAGCAATGTAAGCTGCTGATTGTGCTAACTGACAGAGGAATCAATTGTATTGTGTGCAATACATATACATTTGATTGGTATTTAATTGTTTTGTGCAACTAGCATGTTGAGAAATTGTTGCCTAGGAGTGATTCTAAGGCCTGAAGAGGTCATTCTAATGTGCTGATAAATACACTGCAGTGTTACAGTCGTAACAGTACGATTTGTCAGGACAAGGCACTCTGCATGTTACACCCTTTTTCATTCAGGTTCATATTTCTAATTCCCTTTTATAGCAATTTAAGTCAGGCACTCTTGCGTGAGTATAAGGGTGGAGAGTTCAAAGGAGTCCCAGATGTTTGGTTCACCAATATGGGGGACGCACCTGCATAAAGGCAGTGTTGGCAAATGGTGTTAAAGGAAGATATGAAGTGTTAATGTCAACATTATTTGACGTACCCCTGGGATTATTCATGCTACACTTTGGGAGCCACATGCGTTCAGTATTATGATCTGTTTTAAAGTCTCCCATATGCTAAATGAAATATTCTGCTCAGGTTGCATCCCATTGTACAAACATTTGAAAATTGTTGATTCATAGTCGAGGCTTTGACTGTTTTTTTTCCTAATCCTAAAGTGCACTATGTTCTCATCTGATTTAGACTACGTGTCATGGTGTTTGTGGCAATAGCTGGTTCTTGTGCCTCTCTGTCTTGTCTTGCCAGCTATGTGGCAGATTTAGAATAAGCCTAATGACTTTGCACTCAGTCAGCTTCCTTAGAATAGATGAGTGTCTGCATTTGTTTTACATGGTGTACAACTTTTGATCCTTGTTCTTATTTATTGTTTGTTTGTAGTTTTTCATTAAACCAGGAAGGTAACACATCTTACTGTAATGGTCTGACCACCCTTGGTTTTCCATTACACATCAGAAACTATTTACTACATTTACATATTTATTGTCTATACCCTTAGTAAGGAACTGGTACAGTTCTGCTCCCTTTACTCACCAAGGCTCTGTAGTCCTCTACTCTAGGTGTGTCATTAGCACTATACGCACTATCCTGGCTGCCATCTTCAATTGTCTGGTTTCTTGCTTTTTTCCTCAGATCCACACAGCTTAAGACTTCGTCTGGTTGCAGTTAAGAAAGGAAGAGAACATAAACTACTATCTGCTTTCCTATGATTTATAGATTGTCAGGAGACCTGAAATAAGACATATTTTTCCTCCCTTTTTTGGTTCCTAGTTGTATTGCAATAACTATGCATGGCCAAGGCAGTAAAATATTTGAAAGAATCCTGATAATGTCATAAATAATGTTTATCTTTTAAAGAGCCTACTGATGGTCCTCTGTGGTAACAGAAGAAGGTCTGTGAAGCCAAAGAGTAAAAACGAAGACAGATATAGAATGTAGTCAGTCATACATTATGGAAGTTAAGTAGCAATGCACATGGTTGATGATCTTAATCTTTGGGCACCCATGACAATGAGTAATAAAAACTCTTTTGAGTTTAGTTGTTTCATTTGGGATCTTCTTCACTCAGCAACTGAAGTTCATCCAATTCCTCATGAAACTACTGTGGTTAGCTTTGGGTCATTTTTTTTTTCTCCACACTCTTGTAGGAGGCTGTGCAAGTGAGTCGAGATGAGAACCAAAACTACAGAGAATACTCTATCTCCAGTCCAGCATCACTCTCTCCAGGCCCATACTCTCCAGAGCCTCCCTCCAGCCCTGATCGTAAAGGAGACAGGATCACACCCACAAGCAACAAAAGGTAGAACTGTCACAATACCAGAATATCAGTACACATATGTATATCCACAATCTGCTTACACACAATTTTTTATCATTTATTTGTTTTTTAAACAGTGGTATCCTAAAGATTGATTCTACTCCTTATTTCATTTCACTCATTTTTTTTACATTTTTACTTTATCTGCTTTTTCTCTTCATTTTCTAATCTTATGATTAAGAAGCTGCCAGATTTTCTTGGTTGGATATGCTGCTGATATGAATGCGATTGATGTTTTATAACGGTAATTACCTCTAAGTGCACATCTGTATAAATACACTGTATATTTTAGTAATATAGTAGGCTAAGCTAAGAAAATATTCTTATTTTTATAAGACTATACAACCCATTATTTAGATTTGGCAGATTGGAGAGCAGATATACAAAATGTACCTTAGCCTTGGTGTACTGTATTCTGTGGACGGGCCTCAACAATCAGTACAGATGTTGAAAGGCAAATTGCATGTTTTTTAAGCCAGAATGAAAGGTAAAATGTCTTCATATAATGATTCAATTATTTTTCCAGTGCATCATGTCTAATTTCTCCTGCTACAACATTGATTGTAAAGTTTATTTTAAATGCACATAAGATGATGCTAAAACGATGCTAAAATCATTCAAATAAAAATGTTTAAATTCATTTCACATATGATCTGCTGCACTGTGGGATTCACAAGCTAACAATGTTAATGATGGAAAAAATGCCTGTTAGATGTATCATTTTATCCCTTTCATTTTCCCTACTTGCTATCCTTCCCATGTTAGCAAAATAGTACTTGGTCTTCTAAGGGTCTGAGGTATTTTTATTTTCTAGTGTTCTTTGCCCAGGGAGCATACAAATCCATTTATTTGCAAATGAAAATAATTTTGGGAATGTTGGGCGAGGTCATTGATGTTTAGCTGACTTGATCAACAAACACATGACTATTAAGAATAGGCAGAAGACAAAGCATTTGAGAGAAATGTCTGAAATTGCCATATGAGTAGTTACAGCTGACTAGCCTTACAAGACTTTTCTATACAAAAACATCCGTATAATATTGATTATGTATCAATGTTTTTAAAAATCCCCATAGAAATGTCTTATTCCAGAAATAGTTACTAACTACTACTGTACTCGCATGAGTCTTCATGAGTTAGGGATGATTCAGATAAGATGTGCTAATAGCAACCCAGCATGAACAGCACACCACATGACTTAGAATAGATGCAATGAGATCACAAGAACATTTGCTGGGCAGCTGTATTATATATTATTCTTTTGGCTGGGGACGAAGAGTACGACTGTAGACTTTAGTCTTTCCAACCCACTGTCACAGATATAAAACCATTGAACCAAAAATTGGTGTTGTAACTAAACAGTTCAAAATTGTATTTAGTTTTTACGTTTACATCTCGGTTCCATCACTGCTTGCTAGAATCAATGTAAAACATTCAAAATATCTGTGGTTTAGGCAGTTCAGTTTTCTTCAGGCCTCTAACATGAATTATGCTTGACATCAGAACAGCAGTTTGTCTGTGCTTGGCAGTTTGAAGTTGTTTAACAGTGATTCTTTTCATTTTAGCCTGCAGCTCCGTTCATGGTCCCCAGAAGAGAAAAACTCCAGTCACAGACTGTCCAGACCTCTTTCTCAGGTAGGTCCCTCACGAAAACAGCTTGTAAGTCTGAACAGTAAGACTACAACATGTGTAGACTGAAGCATCACCATAACACACATGGCCTATGCTCTCATCTCCATACAGAACTGTAGAACAAATAGATCTTGGCACTGACCAATCACAGCTGTGGTAACCCCAGGATCTGCATAGTTTAGTATTTTCTTAGTAACTAATTCATTTGTGGTCTCAGTCAGTAATTGAGTTGAGTTGAATCGGTGTCTTAAGAACCCAGACAGTTTATCTGTTTTATGTCTTTTCATGAATTATTTTTAATGCATCTAAAGAATTGCTTGCATGTGAATGCAGATGTTAGACTTTTTACAGTTAATTCAGTGTTTGCCAAAGAATGGTGATTTGGCATGTGAATGTGTATGAATATGTCTACTGCAATCTTTGTCTGCCCATGACTTCATGGGAAACAGTCAGTATACGGTAGCATGGGGTAGCTGTGATGCCTCCTCATGAATTCCAGGCCTTGTAGATTGGGAACGCTGAGGAAATAAGATTACAAACTCCATCCGCTAATTATGCACTTTCCTCCACAAGAAAGGGGTTAGCAATTTTGATATTTTCGCAGCGGGCAGTAAGAGTCTATAAACTTTGGAAAGGTTGCTGTGTTAGGCTGACATTCACTCGCAACACAAGCTGGAAACGGTTCATTCAAAAGATCATTGTGAGGTAGAGCACGATTAAGGCTGAGGAGAAACTTGGAATTATGTTTGACCTTTTTAATAAATCCCTTATGTCTGGGCTCATTAGTATTAGTATCTGATATTAACTTCATTCAGTCTGCTCCTTTAGTTGATCAGCTAACTTAACATAGCTGTGTATCTGTGTGTTTCATTTAAAATGATTCCTGCTCTTTAGAGTTTGTGGACATTAATTAAAAACCCTGGAAAGTATTGTTACATATTTTATTTCTTCTATTAAATTATTATTGCAGTTCAAGGTTTTAGCAGCTTAAAGACGCAGAATGAAAAAAGGCAAGAGAGAGCTGCCTGAGTGTTCCGTACGCTAAAATAGAGTGAATAATGTTGTGGGAAAGTTCATTGTGAGATATGCAAGCTATGTTGCATCGGTCTGACTCCCACAGAAGTCTCTTGAAGACAGCTGACGGAACAGGAAAAAACAGCCAGGGACCTTTGATGGCTGATGGCATTCCAGTCATTTTCTAAGTGCTCTGGACGTTGGATAAACACACTCAGTGACACGGCTTATTAAACTTGCGTAAAGTCTTTATTCCTTTGACAGAGACAGTCCGGCCCTTGCGTACAGTAGGTGGTCATCTGAAATGGTCACAGGAGGTCTTCAATACAGTTTCCTTAGGCACAGGTCACCATGGAGAAGGTTACTTTTAGATGGTCTTGTCAATACTAATGGATTTTATTATAAATAACCAATGAAGTGTTTGACTGAGAAAGTGTCCTTCATTTATTTTGTCCTTTATTCTGCCAGTGTTGTTGTTGGTGGTGCTAGACCTGGGAAAGAGGTTATTTGGAGAGCTCATGGTCTTGTTTCAGGCCTTGATTTGGGTAGGTGCAGAAAAATGTCCGCCATCTGCAACCTGCCTGCCATTGTTTGTCTAAGGCCTCATTTACACTGCAGGTCTTGATGCTCATTTCCGATTTGCTGCCTATATCCGATTTTTTTGACCTATTGTTTACACGTGTTTTAAATTGTGACCCATATCTGATTCACCTGTTTACAGTTGCTATAGCAAAGGGGCGTTGTTACACCACACAGTAGCCAAGATGGACGAACGGGAAATATACTT
>JBBIGC010000018.1:2159697-2171232 GCA_037576955.1 Lepidarchus adonis | reverse complement strand
CCAACTGTAGCAGTTAAGTAGCGCAAAGGTATTATGTATTAAAACCTTTAAAATTGATGCTCCTCTATCTCTCTCTCTCTCTCTCTCTCTCTCTCTCTCTCTCTCTCTCTCTCTCACACACACACACACACACTTTTTCTCTGACCAGTTGCCCTTCCCTTACACTCTCTGTTCATGCTTTGCAGCTAAAATCTCAGTGCAGCAGGCCTGAGCAGTTTGAACTGTGTCTTTACTTGTGAATACAAACCCCACTCTGAGCTGCAGCTGGTCTTTAAACCCTCACTGTGTTTCCTGACCAACAGCATCACAGAAACCATTAAGATCTAAAGGTGAGTAATTGTGTCTTGCATTTTGTGTATCTTTCTGACGGATAAAAGATTCTAATGCTTTTTTCACATGCATATTAATATACATATACATACACATACATATACATATACAGGTATACATATACACATATATGGCCATTTGTCAGCAAATATATCCCTCATGGTTGGTGTTTGGCTGAAGCCATTTATTGTCAACCAACTGTGTCAATGAGTTTCTGGACTCCTGACAGACCCTTGCATCTTTCATTCAGTGCTGCACTGAAGTTTTTGGGATTCTAAGAATGGAAAAAGCAAAAGAAATGTCAAAAGATCTGTGGATCTGTGGGAAAATGTAGTTGAACTCATAAAATAGCAAAGGGATACAAGAAAACATCAAAGGAATTGAGAATTGAAATCAGAAGTGTTCAAACTCTAATTACTAAGTGAGGGTTCTGTTGAAACCAATCCACGGTCAGGTAGACAAACTAAAATGTCAGTCAGAACTGCCAGAAAAATTGTTTGGGATGCAAAGAAAAAAACCCAATAACTTCAGGTGAACTACAGGACAGATGCACAATAAGATGCATTTAAAGAAAGATGGGCTGGATGGTTGAGTTGCCAGAAGAAAACCGTAACTACACAAATGCCACAAAGTATCGCGCTTGCAATATGTCAAACATCACCAAGACAAACCCCAAACGTTCTGGCACAAAGTCGTTTTGGAGTGATGAGACTAAAATTGAAACTTTTGGCCTCAACCATAAACGCTGCATTTGGAGAGGAGTCAACAATGCCTATGATGAAAGGTACACAGTTCCTACTGTGAAACACGGTGGTGGATCGCTGATGTTTTGGGGATCTGTGAGCTACAAAGGCACAGAAAATGTAGTCAGATTTGATGGCTTAATTCAGTAGGTTGTCAAAAATACTCAAGGAAAATTTGCAGCCATCGGCCCAGAAGCTGCACATGGGACGTACTTGGACATTCCAACATGACAATGATCCAAAACACAAGACTAAGTTGACTTGTCATTGGCTACAGCAAAATAAAGTGAAGGTTCTGGAGTGGCCATCTCAGTCTCCTGACCTCAGTATCATTGAGCCACTCTGGTGAGACCTTAAAAGTACAGTTCATGCAAGAGCCCAAGGATTTACAGAAACTGGAGGATTTTTGCAGCAAGAATGGACAGCTTTACCTCCTGAGATAGAACCTCATCCCCAACTACCATAAAAGATTTCAAGCTGTCATTGATGTTAAAGGGGACAAGCATAATCAACCGTATTAAGAACTGGGGTATGTAAACTTTTGATCAGGGTCATTTGGGTGTGAATTGCCAGGTTACTAAGTGTGTCTGAGAAGGGAAACATCCAAATTGTTCCGGACACTGGCCCTTCAGAAGCAGAATTTGACACCCTGCTATATAGGTTCTAGCTACAATCTCGTATATTTATTACCTCCAATAAGACCAAAACCCTTGTTAAAATACAGCAATATTGAATTGCAATTTCTTTTCCCAGTGGTGTGTTGTGGGAAGAGCAATGCATTATGGACTGTGTAGTGTGTAGTGTGTTGAAAGTGTGTTTTTATCGGCAAGTGAGCGAGTCAGCACGGGTTAGCAGCGCACATTGGAGCAGCTTGCAAATGGGAACAAAAATTGTGCTCTGTGCTGAGAGAAAACTGAAATAAATAAAGTCACGGGTCTCAAAACGGAACTCTGCCTCAGAGTCTCTGCTGTTTCAGAAGTATTTGCATTTAAAGTTGTAGAGTAGGGTTGCGGGACGAGCACGGGAAAGGTAAACATAAGCAATGGCGCTTTACATGTTCTGTGTTTTATACTGACCCGTATCTGATCTATCAGTGTTCTCTGACACTGCTGTCCATTAGGGTGTGTACCTAATTTGGGTGTACAACCCAATCATAGCGAGTTTGGATAATCGGACAGATGTATGACCACACCTGACCCAATGCCTAGTATGAAAAACACAGAAAAAGCAAAAATGCTCTTGTGTTCATTATATATTACTCACACCCATCCACGGTCTGCACTGTCCTCGTATTTTGCATTGCTTGAGCCTTTGTGTGTGGTATTGTTTGTGTTGCTGTTGTAATGGCGTATTTAGTGGCTTTCGCTGTAGGCGTACAAGGTTAGGCGGAGCCGTCTAATAGGAGCTCGTTGGTTGAAGTCACTGCTGTATTCTTATTAAATCTAAATCCCTGTTTAAGACGCCTATCCATGCCTGCGGTTCTCCTGTTTGGCTCTCAGTCTGGAATGGCCAGGCTGCCATGGAGAGACAGAGAGTCATGTTATGAGAGAGTTACAGAGTTAAGCTCAGCAGAAGTGGAGCATGGAACACTTAAACACAAGCAAAGCCCATTTTCTGGAAAGAACGGCGCTGTTATCAGCAAGAGTCCATTAGCCATCTGAAAAGAACGCCGATGCTTTGAGGGCCTTTGCTTTTCTTGTCTTCTGTTTTTTCCCTCATGACGTCCATTTGTAATGTTTGTGTGGCTTTTTGTACCTAAACACTCATCGTTCATTTTACATAAACATTTCCCAACCTCTGTCCTTTAGAGCTAAAGTGACTGTTTTTCTTAATTTCCTGCTATGTAAATGACCTGTGCAATTATTGGCTGTCCTGTAATGTACCTTAAAACTACTAGATTTGTCTCTGAGATGTGGGACAAAACCATACTGATAGGTTTGCTTTTATTCCAGCTATGAACTTGGGATGGTAGCTTGCTCAAGAGCATCTCAACAGTTTCTGGGCTGGGACTTGAACCTGCAACATTCTGATCACAAGAGCAAGTTCGTAACCACTACGCAACCAACCACTCTAGCACCCAGTGATGGCTTGGGGGAGCGAAGGCTAGCCCACTTCACAGCCTCTTTGGGCCTCTTTTTAACCCACTGTAATATATTCATGGAAGTGACATCACAACCATGATGGTCTGTCTTTGCAGCCTTGCTTTCCTGTTTGGATTTGATGAGCTTTTTCCATGAGGGCATCATGGTTGTTTTTTATTTTTATAAGCAACCTGAAATATAGTCTTTAAAACCACTAAAACGCTGCCTCTTCATAAAAGCATGTGTCAGAGACGCACGTGTAAGTCACATGACTTTATCACCCATGTGTGGGCCTGTATAACCTATGGCTTTGACTGTGATATTGTGATATCTGTTTTCAGTTCAGCAGGGCGTGTAAACAAAACAGGCTTAATGCTGATTATTGGCTCTTTTCTTGCAAGCTAATGTCTTTAATTACCTTTAATTGTGGAAAAGATCATTTTGGATAATTAGGCCTCGGTGCGTCACTGGTATTTTACTAGAAGCTGCGAGTAAAGGAATGCCTTGAAGCCTTGAGAACCATACAATAATTGATTAATTACGACTTTTTACAGCCTCAACAAATTGTTGTAGGACCTCATGGCACGTTGCGAGGCTTGCGCCTGAGCTTCATTATAACCGATGGGCGCTTTTATAGACCCCTATTACGACCTATAGCAGTGTGACTACTGTGGGAAAACCCTATAAGAATATATAGGGCAACTCACACTGAAGGTTTGTGAGCTATAGAGCCTGTGTCGCCTTTTCCTTCCTCACTTACACTGCTCAGCCATTACATTAACACCACCTGCCTAATATTGTGTAGTGCCCTCTGACCCATTTCTTTCAGAGCCAGCTTTAAACTTTTTTTGCTTTTCTGTTTGTAGTTGACCAGACAGATTGTCCTTCACTCCCCATGCCCATCACTGGGCCTTGGGTGCCCATGAGCCTGTTGCCAGTTCACTGGTAGATAATAGCCACTACTGGGAAAAAAGACCCTTACACTTTCCTCTTTTCCTGCTTCCGGCTCATTATGCTACAAAAACTGACTGATATGTCACATAGCTTGACAGGTCCTGCTGTAACGAGATTATACTTAAGATTAATGCCTGAATAATAAGCTCATAGTTTCCAAAATGGCCCCTTGCTACACCATAGGAACATTCTCCAGGTGGCGTTCTGTGATTAATGGGTTTGCTAGTTTGTAGTAAACTCATGCATTTGTAATTGTGGATGTAACATTGAGTCTCTGAGTAATTCTTGTGTTTTTTTTTCTTCTCCTTCTTTCCCCCCCCAACACACACACACACACACACACACACACACACTCCTCAATGCCAGGGTGAAGTCAGTGTGAGTGGCCTGGGCCGGGACAGGCTGGCTTGGCCTCAGTGGCTCTGCTTACAGCCGCTGTGGTCGGACAAGACAAATTGAGCTGAACCACCACTGAGAGGTTCAGGGCAGGGTGGAGCTGAGAGGTCAGACTGCCGCCAGCCAGCCTGGGCACAGACACGGCTCTTTCAGCGGCCACTCAGCTACAGGCCCCCTGCTGTAGAGTTACCGTAGTCTCATTACTACAGAACTTAGTACCAAAAGTTCATAGTGGTTAATGAATAGGGCTTTAGATAAAGCATAAAGCACTTCAACACACATTTAAAGAGTTCATCATCCACAAACAGAAATGTGTATAAGACTAGCCTTATAAAGGGTTTAGGTCTGCGTATAGGAGATTACAGCCAAATCATAACACTTAGCATGAACAAGGCTTTTGTGTGTAAAAACACTCTGTTGGTGTGGCCATAGTTGAAGCCCCACCCCATCTCCACCCAGGTGGTACCAGTTTTTCTTTATCCTCTCACTGGTGTTTTTATATTGGAACCGCAATATCTACAACCCAAATATAGCTATTTCCTAACCACACCCACCAATGAACATAAATGTGTCTCTAGAGTTATGACACTAAATAATGGTAAATCTGACCAAAACCTTGGGCAAGACACCAAACCCCCTAGCTCCGCCCCCTCATGCAGATGAGTGCGGCCCACTGCTACTGCTCCTGGTGTATGTACATGGGTGTGATGGATGGGTTAAATGCAGAGGACAAATTCACTGTCCACAGTGTGAGTGCCAGTTACTCTGAATAAAATGCTCCCCTCCAACAAAAGACTCCTCTCATAATGCGATTAGACATCAAATTCTTAACCATTTTGTGTAACTTTCCTGTGATTTGGAAGCATTTAGCTCTTCAGATGACAACCAGATTTTCCCAAGCGTAATCATTAACATTTTGAGAATAACAAAAAATTAAAATAATGGAAAAATTGCAAAAAATGTTTAATTTTTATTTTTATGAAGACCAAAATGTTTTGTCCCAGTTTGACAGAATCTGACCCGGCAAGCGGCATCACATAATGTGCCTTAACCCGAAAATTTGGGCTTGACCACTTGCACTGAGCTGTATCTAAAACTGACCCCCAAAATCACTCTTCATCTCCATGACTCTCACTCCCCCCTTTCCCTTTCTCCATTCTCCCACTTCCTCTTCTTCTGGTCAATTCACCCCGTCTCCCCCGCCCCCCCATTTTGTCGTCCACCTGTCCTTCCTTTCTGTGCTTGTCCGTCATCCCCTGCCACAGGAAGTGCTCCCGGCGTAACCTATGACCCCAGGCAGCCGGGCTGCGAATAAACAGTCTTTTTTTTTATCCACTTCCTGTTTGGCTCGAACAGGAGTGGCGCCTATTTTAGTCTGTTTACAGAACAGCCTTCTTCAGGAATCTGTGTGTGTATGTGTGTGTACCGGCCTGTGTGTCCTGTGTGTTGATGAGTGCTCAGATGCTTGTGAATGTTTGCGTGTGATTGTGTGTCTGTAATTTTCAAGGGTTTTTTGTGTAGAAGTGTGTTTTCTTTCTAAGCACCCTTTCTGCTCGGCTGGATGGAGAATGATGCTGCATGTTCCTCATCATCGTGGAGCTTTTGGAGAGCAGCCGGAGCAGGAGGGTGCTTCAGTCCTGCTTACTGCATGCATCTACATTCCTGACATGGTAAATGTGTTTCTCCTGCATGAATAAAGGAGTTGAGGGTCGGTCTGATTGGTGCTGAGCATCCAGAAATAGACATCTCTCTGGCTCAGAGACGTAGGAACTATTGAGCAAGTTGAGGATGCTTCTTACCTTAACACAAATAAGGCTCTAGAGCTTTGAGATCATGAGTGAACAAGCTTTTAATGCTTCTTATTTTTTTCTAATTAAATTCCATAAAAAAATTATAATATATCTTTAAATAATCTTTAAATTTGTTTGTACTTTTTGACAATGGAGGCTCTAAACAAGTGGACTGAGGACTAAAACAGATCAGATCATTTCTCCATCTATAGCTTGCCAAACTTGGTTCTGTCTTAGCGCTGTAGCCTAGAACATGCTCAGTATTGCTAATTCAATATTTCAGCTACTGCTGCTACTGCAGCTAATGCTAATGCTACTGCTGCTAATGCTACTGCTAAAACAGAACATTAATTACGAAAAAAATATGTTTAAACCCATTAATATATTCTATGTCAAAAATGTCCTTAAATTTGAACAGTGACCCAGAAATCTAACATTTCCACAAGTCTTACATTTTCTATTGTTTTATTCCTTTTTGACATTTTATTTGTGCTCTAAGATAATAAACTATATTATACTAAACTAAAGACAAACCACTAATGTTTTCTAATGGGATTGATTGCATAGTTTGTGCTCTTTCTCTCTACGTGACGTATCGTATTTCTCTACATTGCAGGATATGCAAAAATCGAACAGTAATTACAATGGTGAATAGACTGGTTGACTGGTTGACTGATTGACTGATGGACCTCTCGAGCTAGCTGGTTTGCCGAAGACATTAGGCTGCCTTTAGTATCAAAAATCAGGTTCTCAAGAAGGTGGCTGACAACAACAGGCGACCAGTGATGGTTGGTCTTCCTAATTAACTGGCCACTGGAAAGAGAATCTGACGCGTAGATACAAATGAACCTGACCTCCCAGTTTTACACAACTACTGTATAGTTGTTTTTTGTATACTGGGCTTAAAATATTCATACCCAAGCTATTTCCATGCAGAATGGAAATGTTATGAATTTCATTGGTCCAAATTGGCCCAAACATGCACACAAAAATGCACAAGATTAATGCTTATGATTAGACATATTGTCAGAGAAAACAATTTATCTATATTGTTTTTTTCTATATCAGTAGAGTAGGGCAGCACAATGTTGCAGTGGTGTGTGTGTGTGTGTGTGTGTGTGTGATAAAAGTTTGTATGGGTTAGACTCCTGCCTTGTGGCCCTAGTCAACTGGGATTGGCTCCAGCTTCCCTGCATTGGATGAACAGTTTAGAAATTGAATGAATGAATATATCAATACAGTAACTGGCAATAACTTTCATGATAAACAGACCAGTGAGTGATGCTCCACAATCACTCACTGTAAAATGTTCTTTAACATTAGAAATGAGGAATGTTTTTGTCTTGTCTTGTAAAGTTTCTATTTTGGAGAGGTTTGTATTTTTTTGGACAGTGATGAATGCTGAGTAGGCTGAACTGGAATTGTGTCCAAAAGTATCTATGAAAGAGCGTATTTGTAAAAGGGGCATGAGTAGGTCAAATCCCTAAATAACACCTCTACAGCATGACATACAAATGCGTGAATGGGACATTAGACGTGGATTAATATAGTCAGAGCAGTTAATAAACAGGCCATTTAGATTATTCACACATGGCCATGTGCTCTTTGCTAATGCACTCAGTGCGACCCAAAGCTTCTCTTTATCTTGCTTTGCAATTAGCCTCCTGGTCAGTGACTCCAAACTCTGTTCATACATCAGTCACAAAACACATGTGCACATGCTTACTTTCCCTAATGATTTTGCCAAAAAGCCTTAGTCTCTTACTCACCAATGACTTATCACTATCTGTAGCTCTGTAGCTTCTGGATTCAATTAAGTGGCTGTGTCTGCATGTCTCTCTCTCTCCCTCTCTTTCTCCCTCTCCCCATGTATTGAATTATACTCCTCTTCAGCTGCCTCTTTTGTCTCCATTTAGCCCATGCCACTCGTCCAGCCAGTCAACCAATGAAGTGGAGATACGACTTTTTGCTTATGTTTCATAGTCAAGTCATGTCAAATCAATTTTATTTGGGTAGCACTTTTTACAACTGACGTAGTCACAAATCGCCTTTCAGAATCTGGGTTTAACCCCCTATAAAGCAAATGCAACAGAGGAAAAACTCCCTAAACTGTAGGAAGAAACCTTGGGAGGAACGAAGGCTCAAAAGGAGAACCTATCCTACTCTGGTCAGCACCATATAGTAATAACAGATAAAAGTAAATAAAAATAAATGAAAAATGAAAGTAATAATTTCATTTTAAAGAGGCGTCGGCAGTTCCTTGTGTACAGGTGGGCCTCATTGAGTTACAATCAAGTAAGTGGAGCATAGTTTTGTACGTATGGCCTCTCTTCAGTAGGAGGTGTGTCAGGATAGGCCCGTATCAGCATGGTCCAAGCATCAGAGCGGGGCAGGATCACGGGTATTTTAACAGAATCGGGAGAGAGAGAGAGAGAGAGAGAGAGAGAGAGAGAGAGAGAGTGAGAAAGAGAGATAGAGTCTATTAGGGATTGTCAGTGTTGCGGTCGATTAAGAACGATGTACATTGTGCTCCGGCAAGACTCTCTATGACATCACAGCTAAAGGGGAGAGCCAGGAAGTAGCACAGACATGAGGGTGTCCTGTGATGTCAGGCAGCCAACCACTCAACTGTCAACAAACCCAAGTGAATGCATGAGACTGGGGGGCGACAGCATCCAAACATTGTAGTTTACCAAAATCTCTGTGCCTGAGAACCCTCTGGATCTACCCCTAGTCTAGAACTGAATTCTTCACTTAGTAGATTTACATAGAGCCTAGTATTTTAGTTTTAGTTTCAAGTGGACTGTGGCTGGCTCCATTCTTCTTGCGAATGCCTTCCATCTTCACATAAATGCATGGTTGAGAAACATGCATTTCTCTCACACAGGAAGTATGAGAGAGTGATCATTTAATTGGAGCAAGTGTGTGATGACAGCACATGTAAACATTAGACCATATTAGATTACATCCCATGTAAACAGATGACCTGAGATCTCTGATTGGAATGATTTCATCGAGAATGACAAAAAGGTGTGTCACAATCCAGCCAATGTACTCTGAGTTGCTAACAGGTTTGGTTCAATATTAAGTCACAGTTTTTGTCATGAGCTAAGGATAGTTATAGTACTTAGGAAACTGTGAGATGTTTTTGCTCCTACTTTAGAGTAAATACTGAAAGGAACCATGTGTGATGTAACTGTATGGGATTGCAGCTACTGTTTTCATGTGAACAATAGTTCTTAGTGCTAAAACTGAGAAAAAACAAGAACAAATGACAACAGTGAAGTCCAAGTTTTATTGAGTCAATATGTGACAAGGAAATTGTACATGATTTTGACATCTCTAAGCTCTCCAATCATGGTGTCCTCCCTCTTCTCATATGCAGCTGCTATACTAACTGGTGGCAAGTTTACGTCACTTAAGTGTTCCCACTGGTGGTGCGAATGCAAATGCATAAGACACCAATACAGTCTGTTTATAGACAACAGTATGACATGGCAAACCACATAAGAACGTCTGTTTGAAATTACTTAGCAATATGATGTGGTTTGAGGCAAATGTGTGATGATGTAGGCATGCAGAAGATATGTGCTTAAATGCTGATTATAAGCTTCCAGTAGCCTTCTAGAAAATTGTTTTGGCTGATCAAGCAAATTTGAAGTCTGGAGGAAAGTGTTACCTTTTGCTGTTATGAACATGGTTATCATTTCCCTTTGGGCACCTTAATGACTATGCCATGTGGGCTTAATAGGAGCTAGCAGCTCCTCTAAGAAGGTAAATCTTGGTGGTCACCTTACCATTCTGATATATACAGTCAAACCCCATTAGCTTGCCTCTGTTATGCCATAAAAGGCTGCAGAACAGTTTTCCTTCCATGTTATTTACCTCGTTAAGCTGCCAACCTCACCTCTCGCCCTCGCCACAACATGTCCGGTGTATTCATTTCTCCATCTATAGCTTGCCAAATTTGGTTCTGTCTTAGCGCTGTAGCCTAGAACATGCTCAGTATTGCTAATTCAATAGTTCAGCTGCTGCTGCTACTGCAGCTAATGCTAATGCTACTGCTGCTAATGCTACTGCTACTGCTGTTGCCGCCACTGTTTTCTCATTATTAAATCATGCCCAATTAACTCATGCATGTAATGATGCTGCGGAGGCTTTATTAACAGCTGGCAACATTCTAGCGTCATGCGTAACATGAACTATCAGTGTGCGTATAGCAAACACCAGTGTCTCTCGTGAAAGTCCAGTATTACCGTAAAGCACTTAGTAGGTGTTCAACTACATTCTACTACCGTAAATGACAGACAAGTGCCACAACTACGACCCCCCGCGATATGTTATGATAGCTCACCACCACCCACATTTAGGGCCCGGACCAATGGGGGTAAGCTAACAGCATTTTGACTAGTAGTACTAATTCCTGAAGTACAGTATTGTCTTATGAGGGAGGGAGATGAGGGAGGAACAACACCACTTAGACAAAGGGGTTTATATGTCAAATCTTGGAACTTGAGACAATTGTTTGCATTACTTTTCAAAGCTTAATTCTCTTCCATTGCTAATGTTTAAGAAATGTTTGTATGACATTTTTACGTGGTGTAATAATGTTTGGTGGCCTAAACCTTTTAAACCCTTTACCTTTGCACCGTTCACTGAAATCCAAATTTGATATAAACCGCAAATATGGGACGTTCGGAAACGTTTGACCAGTGGTGTATATGTTATCCTGTCCTTGATGCCAGCACTTAGTTGAGATATGCTTAGTGGGCCTATTCCAGAACAAGTGCAGGCTACTTATATAATTATCTTTAGTCTGTTGCCTTATTAGGAGAGAGAGAGATGATCGGAGTAGCAGCTGTGGAAAGTGGTGGAAAATACTTGTGTTAACTCTACTTCTTTCTGATATGAAAGTACTGATTTGTACTGAACAACTAATTACATTGCCAAGACTTTTTTCTCTTTGCTTTTTTATTGCCAGTCAGTGTATTTCAGGTGTATTTGAATCTGGTGTTTTATTCAAACATTCAATATAAGTATGAAATGACTGATGACGTCTCTTTGTGTCAGGCCTGGTAAAGCCCATCAGTTGCATGACTTGTAGACATTTAAACAAAGACATGCAAATTGTGTACACACACACACACACACACACACACACACACACACACACTCCCTCACCCACTCACTCACTCACTCACTCCCTCACTCACTCACACACACACACTCACTCACCCACTC
>JBBIGC010000018.1:2129024-2141968 GCA_037576955.1 Lepidarchus adonis | reverse complement strand
TAGTTAAAGCTCATATCCAAATGCTTTGATATCAAATATATACTGTTCATATAAAAAGTGTTTCTATTTCGGACTTGTGTGTCTGTTAGGTTGGCATCGTCCTGCATTACTCTTCTTTGTCCACGTTGTTGTGGATTGGTGTTAGTGCACGTGTGCTCTATAAGGAGGCCTTACTGCGGTCTCCACGGCAAACAGAGGGCGAGGCTGCCGCGCCTCCCCCCCAGCGGCCCATGCTCAGGTCAGTGATGTTGTGTGGGTGAGACAAGAATATACTATTATTGCTTATGTAGTTATAATACTGAAGGTTTTTTACAAGCGGGATGGAGAACTAAACCCACATCTGCTCTAAGCAACAATGATGCTGCTGTTTCTTTCCTAATTACGGCTTCCTGTTCTGAGCTCGTATGGGGATGGGGTTCTGGGAGAGGATGGATGGAGGTGGACAGGACAAATTGGAGCATATAAAGCACTGTTTACAGATAAGCGTGCTAGCGCAAAGACCACCGCGATGCAAAACCTGCCCGGTCAAAGACACCCTTTGTCCTTTGCAGAACCATGAGCCATCTGTTAGTATGGAGAGAAGGAGAGAGGAGAATGGGGGGAATGTAAGGAGAATGGATTACATAAAAGTGGAGAGGAAAGCCATAAATCTAATAAGGGATAATGTTAACTGTCAGTCACGCAGGCAGGCACACACACAGGGACATGGATACAATCCTGTTCCGCTCTAGTCTTGGTTCTCACACTGTACTACTGACCCCTCAGCTTTATGCCACTGACCTCCATGCTACCCACCCACCCCGCAGGGTTTCCTCAGACACAGGGCTTGCTCCCAGGGATAAATCATCCCCCTGTTCCCTTCTCTCCCACATAAAGCAGCACTTCTCAAGCCTCTGTTCAGAAACAGTGAGAATAGTGGAGCTGTTTACCCTCTATTAGCCTGTTAGCATGCGGAACAATTTTATGTCTTTAAACATGTTATTAGACTAAACTATCTCGCATATACTTTTCATTTCCTCAGTATCTTTTATTAGTGAACTTTCCAGTGCATTTATTTTTCGGTTTAAACGAGCTAAGGTACAAGTTGAGCGAAAGTTGAATTAAAATGCGCATTTATAGTATTTTTTGTAACAGTAACAAAAACAGTGGCAGCGGCCATCTTGAATTTTGTCCATGGTTTTGTATAACAATCAAGTAGTGTCAGAAAGCACATGAACAGGCCTATTTGGGATTGCGTGTGTATGTTGGTTTAGGCCTGCAGTGCTGTTTGGTGGCTTTCTTTACTCATTAGCTACATTAGCATCAGAGCTAACTTAGCAAACTTGTCTTGGCTGACAGATTTTGCGTTTACAGATTGGTGTTTTACACATTTTCTAACCAAACATAACTTATAATTCGTCAAATCATTCAAAACATCTCAAATAAATGTAACATAGATATTCTATAGATATGATACAGAGAAAAATAATCAAGGAAATGCAACATATACTAGAAATAATGTCTTTACTGCAAATGTTTTAAGCTCAACATCATTTACATCCTGTGTATTGACTATAAAATGCATTGTCATTACCTCCCATTTTTCCCTTTCATTCCAATTCATTCTTCCCACCTTTGTTCCACTCTGCAGGTTTTACTTGATAGCAGGGGGTGTTCCCCTCATCATATGTGGGATCACTGCAGCTGTCAACATCAGCAATTATGGAGACAACATTCCTTAGTGAGTGCAAATATTTCTTCCGAAAATTAACTGTGTTTAAAATATTCTACTTCTGCTTGATCTGAATTTTTTAAGAGGTAGTTTCTAAGTTCAGCAGACTTTACATAATATATACTATGAAACCTGAGCTTAGTTTTACAAATGACTCATTATGTAAGTAAAGAATGCGGGCATTAGCAATACAGGAAATTGGACATACATTTTTCCATAATGAACTGAGTTGGTGACCCTTGCTATAGCAACTTTAGATTTATTGCACATTCCGGCAATGCTCTTTAACAAGAGACTTTTAAAAACAGAGCTCTTTTTGTCTTTCTGTCATTTAAGTGATTCATTGCCTGTGCCCTCTCTGACCTTTTTACTGCCTCTGACCCCTTCTGCAGCTGCTGGCTGGTGTGGCAGCCCAGTATCGGTGCTTTCTATGTTCCAGCCGGCCTGGTGATCGTGGTGACGTGGATCTACTTCTTGTGCACCATCGCCCGCTTGAGGTGCCGCAACTCCCAGAGGGTCAAAGCCCCTCCGTGCTCCGCCTCAGGCTCCACCTCCTTGCCGGAGGCCCAACCAGCTCTCAGTGGTAGCACCAGCCTGCTGTCGGCTGACACCGCAGTTAGCCCAGTGCATGCTGGGATTGCAGTGGAGGACCAATACTCGCTAAAGGTGCAGTTTTTGGCCCTGGTGGCGACCCAGTTTGTGTTTCTGCTGCTGTGGTGCTGCGGCGCCATGGCAATGTGGCACACAGACAGGGAAAGGAAACTTTTTAGCTGTTTGTATGGGGGGACGGCTACGGGACTTGGAATCTTCTTGGTGCTGCATCACTGCTTCAAACGCTTAGATGTCCTGGCAGCCTGGCTCGGGTGCTGCCCAGGGCACCATCGCTCGCGGCCCATTGCGGCCTACAGCCACCCCTGCACCGCCACTGCTGGGGTCCAGAGCGCCTCAGAAAGGGGCTCACAGCTTTTTGTGGGATGCCATCCTCTGGCAGAGCCCAACAACTACTCTTCTTCTGCCAGGTCGTCTTCTACTCCTAGTGGCACCAGCAGCATTGGCACAGGACCCTGCAAACTCACCAACCTCTTGCAGGTCACGCAAGACAATGCCAACAACACCAACCGTGCCCTGGCAGGCACAAACACCAACACCAACACCAGCACAAGCACGGAGAACAACACCGTCAGCAAGCCTGCTAACAACCTGGTACCCAGCGTTAGCGCCACGGTGCCAGCGCAGCAGCCACAGAGGAGGAAGGCTAACAGTAGAACTAAGGCAGGAAGCACTCAGTACCATCACCGAGGGGACGGCAGGGGACACTATCGCCTCAAAGCACTACGGGGAGCTGGGGGTGGGGGCAGTGTGGGTGCCCTGGGCCCACCTGGCATGGACCAAGTCAACATCCATCACCTTCACAGACACGCATCCAGTGAGAACGGAAGCCTCCGGAACAGTCATTCCGAGAGCCACAATGGACCGCTGACCAATGGGAGGCATCGTGGAGAGGGGCTTGCAACAAGCCCGTCTGAAGGAAGCGATGGCGGCAGCAGCGGAAGCAGAAAGCCCTTTCCACTGCTGCCATCTGTGGCAAGTCGGGTCGCCATGCAGCAGAGCACGCAGAGGCGCAGCGCAAGCAGGGACAACCTCAAAATGGCCGCCACGGCCGACAAAGACTCCAAGCGGAGCTCCTTCCCGCCAAACGTTCCCACGGCAGCCGTGACCAGGCCTGTCCCTGAGACAACGGCGGCAGCAATGGCTGCCGAGCCCAACGGGACGCTTAAAGGATCTGTGATCGAACTGGACACAAGTGGAACGGACCAATCACAGGGGTCAGTCAGGATGAAAGGCGGCATTTGGAAGAGTGAGACGACAGTGTGATGCTGGGAAGCAGCTAATGTTTTGTGCTTTCAGGAACGTAGCTTCCTCAACGATTAGCCTGGGGTTTTATTTTCACGAACGGTCCGCACCTTTCAGAAACTCACCAGACTGTTCACCAGATATGTCACTCATGTTGAGACTGAAGGGATGTATATGCAAAAGATGACCCCTCAAAATAAGTTTTTGGTCAAGAAATGTGCAACAGTATTGACTTCTGTCTTTTATTACAGTATTATATAAAACTATAGAAAGTGTTTGTGTACCTGAAGGTATTTTTAAGCTTAAATTGAGGATTTTTAGCTGCATTCCGAGTTCTTTTTCAGAGAGCTGTTGGTGTTTTTTTGTCCTTTTTTATCATTTAAGTTCGTCCCGCTCCGTACCTGTTATTCAGTGACTGTGTGTCTGAGATGAAAAATGTCTGAATGTATGTACGTACAAATGTATGGATGTCTTGATTGACCGTTACAGTATTTAAGTCCATTCTCTCTCTAGCACTGATAAGTACCTCTCGGCCTGGCTCTAGTCATTCCAACATTAATGCTGAAAACAGGCGAATTTGCTTCCTCTCCGCAGTTTTCCATGGGAGAGAAGTTGGCACTGGGGATGTTGGTGGGTTTTTTGTTTTTCTGCTGATAAGGGTCTGTCCTAAAGCAGGAAGTAACCCATTCTGTTCCATCAGTGTCCCTGTTTTGTCAAGAAGATCAAGGGTCATGATGAAAAAAATATGGATCTACTCTGCCCTCTGGTGGTCAGTCGTGCCATTTGTCAAATGCGTCTACATTGGCACTAGTTTGGAAAGAAGCAGCTGTCATCATGAGAAATGGTGATTGCTCTGTTGTAAATGTGTGGATAAGTATAATTAGTATTATTTTAATCATGTATAACATGGTTGTCCCTATAGCACTTGGCCCTCTCTCATTCTCAAGCCACATTATGGTGGCGAAATGAAGACAGAAAACAACGACCTGTTATGTAATATTCATGTCAGTATTAGCAGATTCAGGGTCTTTTTTTGTTTCAGGCGTATTACTGGTTTGTAATGATCCATTCTCTGCTCTTTTTCTTTGTTTTTTGGATGATGTGTACGTCAGCATCGTCCAAAGTGCTGTTTAAAAGGGGAACCTATACCTGGGACAGTTTTCCTGACAAGGATTAGGTCTAGATTTAGGATTAGATTTAGACATTCTCTGCTTGTAGAAAACTGGCCCAGGTAAGGAGGCCTGGAGGTCCAGTGTGGAGCACAGTTTGATGTTTTACCTGCTCAGGCAACTCTGGTTTAACTCACCTGTTCATTTCCAGGTTTAGTGAGTGTGTTTGAGGAAAGGAGCTTCCCAACTGTGCTGGACACCGACCCCCCAGGACCAACTTTGAGGAACCTTTGAATGAGGTTCCTCAGGAACCCAACATTTTTCTTATACAAGTGAAGAAGTCGTCCCCCAGCCTCAAGGGAAATACAGTGTTAGGCACAAGACAATCATGTCACGTACAGTTCCTGCACTATCCTATAACGTAGCCTATTATTTATGATGCCATATCAATGTCATTGTTCAGCTGTGTCATTGCAATGTCAAGCTTTCCGGAATTTTATTCATGCGTCACGTCTGTTGTAGATTAGAATGGCTTTTTTTTTGTTTAATGTTCATGTATGTTCAGGGATTTTTATGCCAAAGAAGCTTTGTGTTCAACACCTTCTTCTTGTCACAGTATTTGCTTCTCTCTTCCTCCTGACATCAGAAATCTCCCTAAACGGTATAAAAATGAAGGAAAAATCATTCAAAAGACCCACAGGTTTTGGAAATTCAATATTTATTGACACATACTAATGTGAGCACATGCAAACAGCACCATTGTTGTCCTTGTTATAATGCAGTTATGGATCCCTGGGGCACCGCTGGACAAATTGGGGCCTAGGAGAGACTACAGAAATGGATATTATGTAACATTTCATATTATATAATATTATAAAGTATTATATAATATTTCTCTGAGGGCTCCCTGTCAGTGCTGGGGCCTTTAACTGATCCTACCTCCTGTATGGTGCCCCTGGTGGGTCCTGTAGGCTTTAATAGCGTAGTGAGTGGCCTTTCAAAAGCAGAAGTACTCCTTACTCACTGTGCTCGCCCAGTTATCATTTCCTTTTGCATGATCTCATGACTGCATTGCATTACGAGGACACCAAAAAGGATAATGTGATATTTAAAAGTGCACAAATCCCCAAAAAATCAGTTCCACAAAAACATTTGCTTGTACTTCCATGGTTTTTATGGCTTTTTACAAGCTATTGATATTTTTTGTTGTTGTCCCTATGTATGGAAGGATTTTTGATCAGTATTCATGGGCTGTTGAACTAATAAAGACTGCCTCTGTTGTCATCTCAAAGTTTTAAAAAGGGAGATTTCAAACATTACATGTGTATTTATGTGTCACGTTTCATTGATACGAAAATTAAAACTTTTTTCAGTTTCAGTAATATATTTGCTGTTAAGTTTGTGCCTTATCAAAATTCTGATGCAAAGTAAAGAAAATAAAATAATTAGCACTGACTCGGGCTCTGTTTTACTACTCTGGTCTCATCTTTTTTCTATTTCTTTTTTTAAAGGTCACGTTACTTAAGGCAATTGCTTTTCATTTGACTGTTACGACACCCAAATGTAAATATCCCTCTCTAGCCAATGAAGGTTGACTTACGGTTGATTGACGAGAAACGCGACCAATCCGATTACTGGACTTTGGTTTGGGGCTGCGTCCTATTTACAAAGAACAAAGAAATCGACGAAACACCAGGATGCGTTCCAAACTGCACACTCGCCCACTAAAGAGTGTGTAAAAACAAGCATACAACATGCATCCCGCAATGTAGAATGTGAAGTACAGAAGTGTGTGGTTTGGGACCCGGAACGAGCTGATGTTTCATGCAACGCTGGATGCTGACGTTATTTTTCGGCTGACCTCATTTGTGTGAATGGGATTTTAACTTAAAGTTTATCCCGGTGTTTTGTGTTTATGGACAATAGTTACCATGACACTTTTAAAAGATGGTCTTCGTTCATTAATGCTGACCTCTGTGAGTTTTTGCCGAGACTGTTTTATAGTTAACTTTTAAAAATAAACGAATTTACACTTAGGCTTCGGCTTACAAGCTAGTAACTGTTTGTTGTTATTTATTTTTTAGGGTAAAGTTAAGATGGTTATCCGTCTCTATACACGCAGAAATGTGATTAGCAGCATATTTTACTGTAATTATAGTTTGTTTTCGTTTAAGAAACAATTATGTTGTGAATGTTTTTAGCATCTAGCTAGCAACGTCATTCGCGCTTAGCAGTGCGTGGTTGCTGGGATACGTATCTAAAGTTGGGCGCGTGACGGCGCGCGGGCAGGGCGCTGACTGAGCTGCTCACCTGGAACAGCGTTCTCCAGTCCCGTTCCCGGGGGGAGTGGCCTGCACGGAGAGCGGGAGGGAGGGAGTTGCCTAGTGAACTAAGTTTGCGAGTTTGCGCCAAATAAGCGAGAGAAGACTGTGGGAGCAGCAGTAAACGGACGAAGCGTTTGAGAAGGCATATCGCAGCTCCAGGTTCACCTCAGCCCAAGAGTGAACCATGTCTCTGTCCTTGGCTGAGCAGAGCCAGCAGTGGTACCCGACTAGCGTGAAGGTAACGGTGCTCGAAGCACGAAACTTGCGACTCAAAGGCAAGAATGGCACCAACGACGCGTACGCCATCATGCAGGTGGCCAAGGACAAGTTCTCCACCTCGGTGGCAGAGAAAAGTGTATCGCCCGTTTGGAAGGAAGAAGCCACATTCGACCTGCCTCCGTTCCCCAGCGGAAACGCGGAGAGATGCACTCTGTGTGTCATCGTCATGCACCGCGCCTTGGTGGGTCTGGATAAGCTTCTAGGACAGGCCGTCATCAATCTGCTAGACCTCCAAGATAACAAGGCACGAAGAAAGACCGAGTAAGTGTCCTTGAAGAACTTTAGTGATGATAAATAGTTTCTGAGAAGAATGCCCTGGACTCTTTTAGCACTCGTATATATGAATAGACCATGTTGTTTATGCTGTAGCACTTACCGTCTGTTTAGAATTACTCATAAGCATTTAAAGATAATGTAGAATGTGTTTCTCTGTCAGGTAGTAATGTTGTAGCTCTTATCATCTGCACTGCTGCAGCACCTGCACTGTTTTTATGACTTAGAAGATTGTATTGAACTCCCTGTATCTCTCACATCAGTATTGTCATGTCTGAATTCATGCTTGATTGTTCCTGAACTTGGAAGTCGCTTTGGATAAAAGCATCAGCCAAATGAATAAATGTAAAATGTAAATGTATTAGTATTTTATAAAGCAACGTCAAGTCCAAAACAAAAAAAAATTCAAAGTGAAATAACAGGAGAAACCGTTAACGATTTCTTCTAAACCAGGGGTCGGCAACCTTTACTATCAAAAGAGCCATTTTCCCCGTCTTCAACTAAAGATAGATCGCCCGGAGCCGCAAAACATTACACAGCTTATAAACTTATAAACATTCAGGAGTCCTCAACCACCAGCTTTAACAAAAATTACAATCCGCAGCATCTAAGTGTGTTAGAGACTCAGCTTTGCTGCTGTTCTGGATGAAAGTCATGACCGAAAACCCTGAGATCATCACAACAGCACTGAAAACTTATTTTGAAAGGAACGTTTACCCGTTACCATAGCGACCAGAGCGCGTTAGGGGGCGTTACTCTAAATGTTGGCGCATTTCACTTAATTTACACTGCTAATAATTACACAATGTTAAAGTATCACTTCAAACTCCAAGATAACTAACAAAATAAACAAAAATAAATATATAATTAAAAGTTTAATAAATAAATAAATAAATAATTGTCAAGGCCAAACAGAGCCACAGTAAGGTGCTGAAGAGCCTCATGCGGTTCCGGAGCAGCGGGTTGCCGACCCCTGATCTAAACGAATGATCTAACTTATTTGATGTAGCACATGACCCATCATTAATTCCCTATCAGAGACACTGCGCTCCATTTATGGATGGGGGTGACCTAGTTTTCTGTCAAGTATGAGCTATTTTATACATAGAACTCCTCCCCCTTCCCATGGGGAAATGTAGAACTGGACCTAGATCATTTTTCTAAAGACTAATTATTGTGGCAAATCAGACAAAATATTCAGTCTAACGAGTTATATGTTGAGAGACTTATATTTTTAACTTGAACTGAAGTGCCACAAAAGCCCCATGAACACTAGCAGCTGTTAATGGAGTCATTGCCGTTGTTCTTCTTTTACTTCGTCATGGTCAAACTTCCCTTTACCTTCACTGATGACCACTAGCTGAACTTGACAACATGAGTCTCCCAGGATGGTTTCAGTGGGTTTACTGTAGATTGCTCAATGTCCTATCTGGTGCAATGCGTTCCAGCTCTGAGAACTGTAGCTGTGTTTCAGGCCTCACCTGCACTGCACTGTTTCAGGGGTTTTCCCAGGAGTCATTGTTGCCTAATGATCCAGTTGGTTGTGATCCCAGTTTGGTTTGTTAGAGCAGGAAATAATGAAACTGTGTGAATTCGTTTAAATTTAGATCTAAAGTTTCCTACATACAGTCCAGCTTAAAGAGGTTTAAAATGAGATTTAAATGTTATTAATTATCACTTAGTACAGTAATCATTGTTTATATACACATTAGAGGGTGATCAAATAATAATTAATTATATATGTGCATGTCGCACAATGAGGCCGTGGTTAGCGGTGCTGCCTCACAGCAAGAAGCTCCTGGGTTCGATCCTCGGGTCATTTCCAAGTTCTCCTTTGTTTTTCCCCAGGTGCTCTGGTTTCCTCCCTCTGTGGTTTAGTTTGATCTAAATTTTGTTGTCTGTCTCTGTTTGCCTGCAGTGGGTTTGAGGGTGTACCCTGCCTTGGGCCCATAGTCAGCTGTGATTGGCTACTGAATTGGATAAGCAATTTGGAAAATGAACAAATAAATGAAGAAAAAAAATTTCAGTAGTGTTAATGATCAACTTAATTGCATTGAGGAAAATTGCACAAATTTAGATTTTGATGTGTGTAAAACTTAACAAAAGCAGTGACAGAGTTAAAATAACATTGAAAAGTACAGTATTTCCTCAACAATGGGCAGAAAATGCTCATTTATGTTTTAAAACTCTATAATAAGCCGCCCCATGTTATTAGCAGCAGTGTTACTGAATGTACTGATCTGAAGTAGAAGCACATAAATTGACCCCTGGAGCCTTTGTAGCTCTAAACCAGTAGTGACACTTTTCCATAGTTGAGCATAAACAATTAAATTGATCTACACTGCAGAATTTAAGCTCCAGGCAACGTCTGTAATATTCGAGATGAACTCATTCAACATTAGTGACAGCAAAGCAGCACAGGTCACAAAAGTTTATGGATCCGATTTGAAGAACTGTAAACTAATAATTTTTGCATTTCAGTGTTGCTAACTTTATACTGAAGAATTTAGTATAAAGGAACAGTGCAGAGATGTTTTCCGGCATCAAAAAAGTTTTTTTTTTTCTTCTTCTCGCCAGAATATGGCAACCAGATTGTGTGGTTATGCTTAGTAAAGCTAATCGTAAAAAATGTTCATCAGTATAAAGGAAACATTTCTCAACTCAGAGTTGAAGAAAATATGAAACTATCATTTTCTTGTGATAAATATAGCTGTGTGAGCTTGGGAATATATATATATATAAAAAAACTATTGTCACTCAACACCATCCATCGCTGCATCGGAAAATGCATCTTTAAAATGTATTATACACCAACTGGCAAGTCCAGATGAAAAACTGAAGCCATGTGCTCAGATAAGTCCATTATACATTGGATCCTCGAGTTACGTCAGGGTTCGGAGTGTGATGTAAATTTTGACGTAAGTAGGAACCCAAGCATGTAATGATGCTGCAGAGGCTTTATTGAACAGCACTGTGCTTTATAAACAGTAGCAACATGAACGCTCTCATATTACTGTAAAGCATTTAGGAAACGTTGCTCCAGATAGAAATGTTCTTTTTAATGCTTCTACATTCACGACAGCAGTAAACACATTGGAGAGGAGACTCGTGGCAAAACCACACTGACGGTGCCTTAGCACAGTGCACTATTAACCCCCATCTCACCCACCAATCACATGAATCTTATTCAACACTAACGGTGAATAAAACAGAAACATCTCAGCAATAACAGTGCAAAGCAGAGTCACCTCTCCCTCCCTGCAGGCTCACAGACACAGCACACACTCCTCTCATGGCGCTTGCGTATTACTACGAAGCATTTAGTATACTTTCAACTGCATTCTACTACTGTATATGACAGTAAATACACACATTTAAAAAGCCAGCAATGTAGCCATAACGTTTCGTTAGTTGAGTTTGCCGTAAGCTGCGTTTATACAATTTTGTCTGTGTGTGTCTGTGATGTTTATGCTATTACAGCTATCATCTACATTCTGTTGTAATTATATTTGCATTAAAGTGTTTATCTCTTACACATACTGTACTAAAATGCTAATTTACACTTGGCATATTATACCAGCATTTATGCCAGCTGCATCATATTGTTTTAAGAACTTCTGCTTGTTCAGTGACAGTAAAGGTGGATCGTATCTCATGGGGTTCCTCACTGCACTTGGCACGGGTGAGCTGCATATACGCATGTAAGGTACCATTGACTCCGAGGTGTATGTTAGAATGTTAGAGAGACATATGTTGCCATTAAGGCGATGTATCTTCCCAGGACTTCCATACTTATTACAACAGGACAGTGTCAGACCACATTCTGCACCGGCTACAACAGTGTGGCTTCATAGACTTGGTGCATGTGTTTGACTGGTCTGCTATTGAAAGTGTAGCATTAAGAGGCGAATCAGACAACAGTGACGACAGACTGCAGAGCAACTGAAGTCTTATTACGAGCAAGAATGGGCAAAATTTACAGCTGCAAAACTATTACCACTACTAAAAACTACTACTACTCATATTTTTATCTGTTAAATTAAGTTTCATGTCATTCATCATGTCACAGATTTGTATATATTTATTTTATTTTTTTTTTACTAGGAATTAGTTTGTAGTTACTTTAGTGTTATAGATGAAATAAAGCAGAAATATTTGACTATTTAATTAACACTTAAATCAGGTGGGTTGGAGAAAGGGAAATGTTTAACTGTGCTGTGGCTCATCGTGCAGGGATTAAGGAACACCACATTAAATGCATGTCACGGTCTTTGTTAAGGTAACCTGAATTCCTGTGGCCCGGCAGAGCAGAACCCGACTGGTGCCCTGTTCTGCCTGGAGGGGAGGGATGGAGAGCTTTAGAGCTGGTGTTCTTTAGAAACCTGTAGGTCCTTTGCTTAAACACATGGTTCTTGGAAAAACTTTAAATTGTTATCGCTCCTTTACATGCAGTGAGTTGCTTACAGAAATATTCTTTGAAGAGCTGTCAATGTTCTTTAGTGGTTCTTCACTGCAAAGACTCCTTTTGTATTTTGTCTGACACTTTTATTTTTGTGCCATTTTTATTCTTTTTGTAGCAAAAAAAATCTTCATACTATGTTAAATTAGCCTCTTCTAATAGCTAGGGCCTTAAGACTATATGATGTAGTTATGTCCATAAAATACATCATAATCGAGCTTATAAGCATATAATGAATATTGTCAGTAAGTTCTGTAGTTATCTATGGTTTGATATATTGGTGAGACATCATTAGCTAAACTTTTATTTTTATTTTTCAATTGGAAGAACAGTTGTGATATGTTAAAAGTCCCCCATTGTCCTGTTCAAACTCCAAACTCCAGTCATTCAGTACAGCCAACGCTGGCAGGGTGAACGCTAGTGCTGGTTCCAAACACCACGTCGTCTTTAACTGCTGCTAACACAACGTGATCTCAAAACTGGAGGAGAATACTAGTGGTATTGTTACAATAGCGGAGTGATGAAGAGAGGGGCGGCCAAGCTACTCACCCAGAGGAAAGAAACAATATTTCATCTGCTACTTCCAGTCAGAAAAGAACATTTAACAGAATGTGTACTGTCAAAACATCATCAGCTATCATCACAGCTGTCTTAGCACATTACTTTCTTGTAAGGTGACTTTTCTTGGTGTTGTTAACTGTGATGAATACGTTGGACAGGTTTTTCGTAATGAATATATCCACTGTGGGTTCACGCCTATACAAACCTTTTAAATGAGTTTTAATGAGTCAGTGCTGCAAGGGAAATCATTTCTGTTCATCAGACAGAACCAGGACAAGGGCTGAGAGCCAAAAGGGCGTAAGTGACATTTTGGTCAAAATTGAGTTATATATATCATGGGAAAAGCTCTTTGTGAGCTTTTTCTACTGAAAAAA
>JBBIGC010000018.1:2104356-2123483 GCA_037576955.1 Lepidarchus adonis | reverse complement strand
TTAAATCAGTACAGAAAGTCATTTTTTGTTTTGGCTCTACTGTAAAGTTGGTGAAATGTCACTTACGCCCTTTTGGCCCTCAGCCCTCGATATATTGTTTAGATAAATGCTTCATTGTGTAAAAGTAGTAAACTGAATTAAAATATGCTTTTCTGTTTTTCAAATAGTGAAAAATAAATTCAAATTTCTGGGCCACAAGCGAACCAGCAGCACTGACAGCAAAGTATCTCTGGGCCCTTTCTCACTGCTGAGTCGCTCTAAACAGAATATTCAAGAGCAGAACAACCTATGTATCAATGGCAGCCATGTTTACGACAAGGAGCAAGAGCCTAAGCCGAGTTTTGGATCGTCCCTCAGCCTAAGCGGCTCTGCAAAGGGCTCTGTAGAAGACTTGCAGAAATACCATGAACGAAATGCATCCGACGTTTCAAATGACTCATTCAAAGGACTCAGTATTCCTACCTACAAGCCTGAGCCATCGGAGAAAACTTTACATATTCCACAGCACCCTCAAGAGGATGAAGACAAGAAGAACAAGAAGACAGAAGGTCGTCTGCAGGAGCTTTTGGAGAAGCAGAAGGAGCAGGAGAGAAAGAGACAACAGGAACGAGAGGAAAGTAAGAGAAAACAGGAGGAAGAGCAAAGAATGATGAGGCTACAGGAAGAAGAGAAGAAGCGGCAGGAGGAGGACGATCGTCAAAGAAGAAGGCATGAAGAAGAGGCAAAGAAAGCTGAGGAGCAGAGACGCCAGGAGGAGTCCAGAGTGGCTGAGAGGCTATCTTCTCTTTTTGGCCTGGGAAAGAAGAAAGAGGAGTCTAGTCCTCCAGCTGTGGAGAATCCCAAACATATTGATGCACCTGCTTCCACAAACCCATTTGAGGAAATTCCTCTCAGCCCAGACAACATGAATCCTTCCTTGGAAGAAAAAACAGCAGATTCTCATAGAGGAGTGAAAACTACCATTACCCCAACACCTCCCGCCAGTGGCTTTCCCAGTCGTACGGCCAAGGTTTCTGCAGTTAAGCCAAGGTACGTTTTCAGAACTGATCAGTGTTGACCATATTAATGATGATGCTGAAGTGTTACTCAGGCCAAAAACAATACACGACACTTTAACACTTTTTACAGATGACCGTTCTAGAAAGGGTTCTTTGGTGAATGCCATAGAAAAATTAGGTTCCATTAAGAATTTGTCAGTGGACGAATCTATAGTATTAGTGTTTTTTCTACACTCACATTTTACTTTCAAATATAGTTGTTTATGGAACAAAATTTTTTCTTAAATGGCTTTGCTCCAATAACCATTAGTTACATCTAAGAGTGTAGTCAGGTAAGAGACAAAAGTTGATAATTACATATTAATATCTGGACAGTCTTACGACACAATTAGGCCAATATAACATTTTTCGATCACATAAATGTCAACTGCACTTGGTCCACTTGGAAAGGTAAGTTGAGCACATCTGCTAATGCAGTTAGTAGCTTAGATGAGAGCTCCTGAGAGAATAGTCGGGTTGTAATTTCACACCACTGAGCTCTGTCTGCTTGGCCTGTATAACAAGTAATCTAATATTTAAGAGAAGCCTTTATTTTACTGTTGTATTCAACCAAACTTTTCAAGAGTTGTTCTCAATGAAGAGGTGTTTTTAAGAATTATTTGATGAAGTTTAAGCTTCAAACCAAAGTGTTGATACTTTATACTTTCTGTCCTCCTTGACCTGCCTGTTGTTCTTGATGGGCCAGATTGGGTTTCTGTTTGAGATGAGACAGTAATCTCAATGTATTTCTATGAGACTGGGGGCAGGGCCCCCTCTATCATTCTGACTTACAGTAACAATAGCAGGTACTGATTAGAACTGAATCAACTTCCCTCTCCCAAAATGGCGGTTCTCTTCTCTACGGGTGACCTAGCTGGTTCATACCAGTAAATTATGTCACATGTTCATTTCTCATATTTTCCCGTTTGTGTTTGGTTATGTAGCACTTTTTTCTTTAACCTTCAAGTTAGTTATTTAACTGACTTGCCTTTTGGTTGTTGGATATGTTCTTTAACAGTTGCCTTGAGTCGTCCAAGCTAATCCTTCCCAACCTGGTCTTAAGTACAAGCTATAAGAATGTCAACTTCCTTCTGTACTGAGACCAGCCTACGGGACCAGTTGCACAGATGTGCTGTGATTGGTCAGTAGGGAGGGAATGTGGCCTGGTGTGTCAGCTGAGGTGCATAGGCATGAAGAGGAACAGGTTGTGGATGGGAGATGTGGTCTCGTGCGTTTACAGTCTATGACTCACTTGCATTGTTGGAATGAAAACGTCTGAAGTAGCACTATTTTTGGCTGATTTTTGAGACTTTCCATTCAGCTCTAAAAATGATGCATTTGACCCAAGTGGTGAGTACTCTGCAGTGTTTATTTAGGTTTATAACTTGGTTAGGTTTGAGGTTTGAAGGTAGAACTGCCTTGTTGCTTCATTCTGTAAAGTTAGGATTTCAGTGTGTTTTAGGTTTGAAAAGTGTATTGAAAGTGCTGTTGTAAATGATCAGTTTCAGTGGTTTTATTCATTTCTTTTTCTAGAGGACTTCTAGGACTAAAGCATTTTTAAATCTAGGCTTCAGTTGATATGAAGATTATGACTGATGGCAGATGTATGAAACTAAAGATTTTTACTACTGATATAATTTTTGGTCAATGGTCAATTTTAAACATACTCCAACCATTTAAAGTTAATTTTTCTCACTTATTTACTCACTGATATGGCCACCAGGTTTAATTTGTCAGTTATGATGGACAGTTGACAATCTCAATAAATAATAATTTAAAAGCCACATAAAACGTAACCTTATAACTAAACTTTAAAATCTCATTCCTGAATTTGTGTGTTTTGTTTTTTAATATAACTTAATTGAACCAATAGACTAGTAATTTTTTTAAATGTACATTGTAGCCTCTTAGAATTATTACTACACATGCTGTTTGATTCTACAATATGTTTAGAGGTGCAGTTACTAATAGTAACCCAAGCTAGTAAGATTCACCTACTGTAAAAACATTGCCATTGTTTTACTTGCAATGCATTTGGGAAGATGACGTCAAATTGTTGCATGTGAAAGAAACGTGGTCGGTAGATAGGGTTAAATATGACTTAATTTTTAAAGACACTAAAAAAGGAACTCCTATTAAAACTACACAACTTGTCTATGGATTAATAACAGTGAAAAAACAATAATAAAAACTATGATAAACGGAGCTAAAACATAGCTAACTTGTAGGTAGTCAGTATTCAGTAGTATGAACTCTGCTGAAATGAAGCCATTTTACTGTTGTAATTATTATATTTCTATATTATGCACTATACAGATTTAACAGCTAGTATTTTAAAAAATCTCTGTAAATATTATTTTGAGCATAGTATTTACAGAAATCTCTATAAATGCTAAATTAATGTTTTGTTGTGGGTAAAATTTATTAATTTGATACACAGATTTCATTTCCTGCATGAACTCTTGACAATGTGTGCTCTCTCTGTTAGCATAGGCAAGCAGTTGTGATACAGACACCATTTATTTTGGGCTGTTTTGGTTTATAGTTTTTAATAATATATTTAATCTATATGCCAATCTTCAAAGTAACTGACTTCTGTGTTTTCGTCTTGTAGTGTTGTCATTCATATCAAACTAAAAAGGTAAGACGGCAACAGTTGTGCAGGCTTCATTGAAGTTGTAGAACATCAGGCTGAAATATAAAGTATTGCTTTTGTTTATAAATGAATACTCAAAAATGCTCCTGAAACAACTCTTTAATTAGGTGAAGTATAGTTTTTAATGGAGGTGGTATGATAAGGGAGTACAAGCGGATTCAATAAAACAATCCAATAAAAACAAGAATGTGTGATGAGTTGACTCAGGCTTTGCAAAGATGAGTTATGGATCACCACTTTGTGCCAAACTTCATGAGAGAATTGTCTTCTTAATGCAAGATTACAAGTTAATATTCTTTCATCTACAGTACATAATACTGTGAAAAGATTCAGGGAATCCAGAAAAATCTCACTCCCTGTAGGACAAGCTTGGAAAGCTGTCAGGAGGCACTGCCTGAGAAACCATACTGTGATAAATGTTGTCACTTGGACTCTTAAGGACTCTGGAAATCCACTGTCTGCCACTGCATCAAGGAACGCAACCTGAAACTTTGTTATGCAAAGAGAACGCCAGACTTCAATTATACAGAATACAGAAACACAGCTGAGGTCTCTGGACCTGAGCTAATCTTCATTGGACCAAAAGACAGCGGTAGCGTGTGCTGTGGTCAGAGGAGTCCATCTTTTAACTTGTTTTGGTGGAAATTTTGACTTTTGAGCTCTATGGGCCAAAGATGAAATAGACCATGAAGACTATTTTCAGTGAAGTCTCGTAAATAGCAACAATGGGCAAAAATTCCACTTCAACAGTTAATCTCCTCAGATCCCAAATGATTAAATCGTGTGATTAAAAGGAAAGGCAATGTAACATGGTGGTAAATGTAAGAAATATTTTCTTTGAACATTTCATTAGTTAAATAAAGGTTAGAGAAAGCCATGAGCAACTCATGCGTTTCTGTTTTTGTTGCATTTTATGAAATATCCCAACTTTTCTGGAAATGGGGTTTGTTTTATTCATTCATAACAGGGTTTTATGTTGATTTGCATTTTGGTTTCACTTGTATTAACCTCAAAGGTTTGAGCTGGAGTAGACTTTAAAGGTTTACTGTGGATGGGGACTGACAGTTGGTGTTTTGTCTTCTTGCTTCTTGGCAGATTGGCTAACAGTCCGAAGCCTGAAACAGATAATAACTATCCCCTTGCCTCCTCTGTCACCTCAGACATCCAGACCACTGTCCCCGTTTCCCCAAAGCAATCTCCATCTAGTGACCCTTTTGAGTCTTTCAGTATGTTTTCTGAAATGCACTCTTCCCTGGCACCACCTAAAGCCCAAAGAACATTTGCAGAATCCTCAAGAGGCAGCATTGAAAACCTCACAGGAGGTGGATACACCACCAGCATGTCTGGAAAAAAAGGTCGGGCCCCTCAACCACCCAGTTATCCTGGAATTTCATCCAAGAATGGAAATCACGATTTAAAAAATGAAGTACAGGCACCAAACTCCATTCAAGATCAAAGACCTCCTCTTCCTCTTCCTGACTATGATGCTCTCTTTCCCAAGAAAAGGCATGGGGTAATGACGAGCACTCGTTGGGAACACATCATCGCAGAAGTCAACCAGAGAAAGATCGATTCCCAACTTCGGCATACTGGAGAAGAAATGAGTGTAGACAATCCTAATGAACCCATCAGAAATAAATCTGCAGTCTTAACAGAAGGATCTTCATCAAACTTCAATCAGCATCACAAGGAAACCAAACAAGCTCTAATCCCACCCAAATCAAATGTTTCGGCAACTTCAAGATCGGTTCTTGAGGTTGATTCCAAGCGTGTTCATGCTTCAGAACCAGTGTATGCAACTGTGGACAAGTCTAATCGCATTGCTACCAGCGATTTGGGTAGTGACTCCACACCAAGGATCCACATATCTCAAGTGAATGAGAAAAGAACTGTAAACGCCCCTTATTACACACGTAGCCAAATGTCAGAGATACGGGAGAAGCCAACACCTGCTGCCAGAGCTGTAACAAAACTAATTTCACTAGAGAATTCTGTCAATGGCGCAACATCATTGGTTTCAGCCAAACCCAGGCAAAAAGCATCAAACCTGGAACCAGTTCTACAGGTTCAACCAGAGCAGCCGATCCCTCCAAGTTTAACATTGACAGAAAGTGTCCAGGTGGAAAAGGAAAAACCTTCCAGAACTAGGAAGAACTCTTTGGACAATAGAAGCTTAGAGAAAGGAATGCAGACTGTGCTTATAACCAAAACTGATGATGAACCAGAAGAGAAGCCCATTGCAGGTGCATCCAACGGTCAAGAGAAAAAAATGCTCGACTCTGACCCTTTTCCAAATGATATGCTGATCTCTCCGGATCCTTGGGCTTTACCACAGCAAAACCTGGATCAAGATGACCTCTTCACTGCTGACCCACAGAAAGCAGAGCAGTCTGGAGATGTGGGATTAACCCAAGAAGACTTTGATCATATATTTGGATGCACTGCATCCAAAAATAAAAACGATCCATTCTTTGGAGCCGTTACATCCACAAATGAAAAAGATTCATTTGATGAATCTGTTTCTTCCAAAGATGAAAAGGATCCATTTGTTGAGTCTGTTACGTTCAAAAAAGAAAGAGATCCATTCTCTCGATCTGTTGCACTCAAAGATGAAACGAGCCAAAAGGAATTCCAAAACAATTCCAGTCCCTCGTTCCAGAAGAAAGGATACTCAGAAATGAAAAAATCACCTCTGACCCCAGTTATTCTGGAGAGAACTGTAGTGGAGAAACCGATTGTGAACAGACCAGACCAACAGGTTACGCAAGATACAGATGATGTGGAATTAACTGTTACTAGTGTCGCTGGACCAAAAGGTGGTGAAACCGCAGTAGCCAATTCAAAAGCCGACCTTTGGGGAATGGATCCTTTCATGTCTCCTTCTCAACCGTCGTCCTCTTCAGGAACGCCAGAGTTAGTATCTGGAAGCTTGTCTGGTGGTAAGACCACGCTTCGTGCCTGGGTCTCACCTTCAGAAGTTCAGTCAGTCAGCTCGCAGAGTGGTGGAGGTGGGGCTTTCATCCCTCGCAGGTGAGAATAACCCACCGCTCACCAGCGCCATCTTCTCTTTTAAAGAAGCAACTTCTACTAACCCTGGGACCTTCTCCGGCTTTTGTTCTTCGTGAAATCATTAGAACAGCAATTATTATTCTTCCTCTGTTGGGGTTGTGATTGTTAACCTGAGACTTCTAGAAAGTTCATTACTTTGTTGTTGTTTTTTAAAATGATCTAATACTTGTAAAATAATGTAAAAGATAGTTTCTACGACATGTACTAAGCCTTGTCTGACTTTTAACCAGCAACAGTTAAAGCTGCCATTTTTGTTTAAGACTTGGCTTTGTCTGTCCATGAAACTAACTTTAAACATTGCTTTAAATTGATTTCAAAAATCTGCTTTTTATTCCAAATGATTCTTTGTTTGTTGATTTCAGTGGTTCACATTTACATATTAATTTCTTGTGTCTGTATTACTGGTATTATTTTAAAGTCAGAATATTGTGTTTGACTCTCTGGGTGAACTTTGATGTGCGCAGTACTTAGGTTGGGAGTTTCCACAGAAGCAATGATACAATATCACCACTATATTTGCGCCACTACACAATATTATTGCGATTCTTTGATTGTAAAGCAAATGGCGTGTTACATAAGACTCTCTGCAGATCCTTAGCAACTCTGACTTGTTTTCCTATTTCTGTTGAGATATAATAGCAGAACAAAGTCTTGTGCTGTGCGGTGGACAATAAAAGCTGTGTTCTCAGAATAGACACAATAATAAAAGTATATTAAAGACATTTTGATTATGTAAATAAATTTAGTGAATCATGACGGTCCTTTTTACATTGGAAAACTAACACATTTTCTTCTATCTCACTGCCCTTCTTCTACTTCACACATGGTCTCTAACTTGTGTTTGTATGACTTGTATGAAAGTGCTTTGTTAATTATTTCTGATGCATTTTGTCCTTTTTCTCTGCCAAAATAATAAATAGGTTTCTGTTTTTCCCTCAGGCCGCACCCAGTAAAACCCTTGAGTTCCACGGAAAGCCAGTCCCCCAGTATCATATCCGTCGGCAAAGAGTTGAAAGCTCCAAGCATCCGAGAAGTGGCTGAGAAACCGAAGGTACACGCTGTTATACAAAAAACATGAAGAAACGCACACACACGTTTACATTAAATGTGTTCTTCATGCCTAATATTGTGTCCTGCCACTTTTTGTTCCCTAGAAAGTAGAGAGTGGCCCATATACTCAGCTGACTCAAGAAGAGTTGATAACGCTGGTGGTGAAGCAACAAGCTGAGCTCTCAAAGAAAAACGAGAAGATCCTGCAGCTGGAAGAATACATCGATAACCTGCTGGTGCGCGTCATTGAGGAGAACCCCAGCATCTTGATGACTCTGAACTCTAAGGCTTAGGCTAGAGCCTAGGTTCCTTTAAGGACCATGCCCGTGAGGTGGAGGCTGACTGGTGTAGATGTCCTAAGATCATGGGTCTAAGAGTCAAACAAAGAGCAATATGATTTACACAGTTACCTTCACACTGCACATCCAGATTAATTCTCATCTATGACTTCTGTTCATCCAGACAAATGAAAATGAAGGTGAATGATTTAGTCTGGAGCTACTGCGAATGAGCTTGTGTGTGTGTTGAGCCTTATCTCTACTAAAAGGGTGGTGTTTTCCTGCTGCTGGTCCTCTGGAGCTTTAACCTATAAGCACTTTTTGCCTGAATGGGAAGATCTATTCATAGAAGAAAGATGAATGAAGGATTTTATGCTGGATTTGTGTCTTAATCTGAGATTTGACAGGTGTAGGTACTTGTTCAGTGAGCATCGGATTTTAACACTGGACCGTAGATGACGCTGGATGATTTATTCACTGCGCACGTTTCTATGCCAGGTGTTCATGCATTTTTTATATTATAACTATTTCAATGAAGAATGTTATTTATGTCGTCCTTTTGAGTGTGTTTTCAGTGAAGGGCTTTATGGTGATCTCAGTTCATACGGTACATCAGTACGTTTCCTTATATCCACAACATCCTTTTAGCAGAGGAGTCCGTTCCTGTATCTGCACAGTTCTTCTGTGAAGCCAGGTGATCTGCCATTACAGTATAAAGATCAGTCATTGTCTCTGCCTGGGGTGCAGGTGACTCTGCTGTGGAGTACAGCACCCATTCCAGGTGTTGGGAATATAAAATGTTTGTCTTTTAACATTACTCCCTCTCCTAATATCCGGCAGAATAATTATCCCAAGTTGAAATTTACAGTTGTCATAAACAAAAAGATTTTCTTGCATAAATGCTTGAACATATATTCAAATGTATTAGCCAGTTTGACTACTGTTCTAAATTTAAGAAATTGCTTTTCTGCATGTGCTTTTTTGTGTTGTAATATATATATATATATATATATTCACTAACTGTGCAACCTCATAAAGAAAAAGACTTCCAAAAATATTACCCTATTGTTTTTTTTTGTTGTTTTTTTGTTCTTTTAAGGGCAGGTTTTTCTTTTTAGACACTACAGATATAAATCGCGTGTGTATGTGCGTGTGTGTGGCTATAACCAACAAGCCAAATTCAGGTTCTGCTGATAGGGAGTTCTGTAAGGAACAGTGATGAACAATCGCAGGGCAGCTGCTCTGTGTGTGTGTGTTTGCATTGTTACGTCCCTGAACGATCCTGTGGATGCTGTTGTATTTCAGGCTTTAAGGTCGTGGCAATAAGACTTGTTCATTTGCACGTCTGTGCCTTCTTTGTTTTTTCTCTGTAATAATCTTTCTACATTCTGATGATCAAATGTATTTTGAATAAAGTATATTCTTGTTTAATAAATTTTGCCTTTTGCCGTGTTTTTCTAAAATTCTTAACCTTTTTGGTAGTTTCTTCTGCTCTTACAAAATTAATACAACTATTCGTCATTATTCAACAACTTTTATTTTTACAACATTTACTTCTTAATTAGAATATTTGTCTTTTAAACAATAATAAACCGATAATGAGCCCTTCAGTTTGATTCATCATGTAATTGTACCTCTAGGTTTTGAATGTCTTTTTCTGAGGTGCCTTTACATTTTGTAAAGAGTCCCAGGACAATCTGGATGTTCACGCGTGGACAATATAGTTGGTTTTCCTTCTGTTACAGAGAGAAAAACCCACAATGGTCACTGAAATAACTAGAAACTGACCAATGGAATAATGTAATTTACTGAGAGTTAACAAATGAAAATCAGTCATTGCTTTTGAATTGTGGTCCAACAGAATCATTCTAAAAACTGACCTAGACAAAAATGATGGCACCCCTAACTTAATATTTTGTAGCACAAACTTTTGAGGCAATCACTGCAATTAAGCGATTCCTGTAACTCTCACTGAGACGTCTGCACCTGTCCACAGGTATTTCTGCTCCAGGTGTCTCAGGTTTGAAGGTGTCTTCTCCAGTGTTTCCGCTCCTTCCACAGATGTTCAATAGGATTTCGATAAGGACTCATAGAAGCCACTTCAGAAAAGTCCAGTGTTTTGTTCTTAATCATTCTTGGGTAATTTAACCTGTGTTTTGGGTCATTATCCTGTTGGAGGACCCATGACCTGTGACTGAGACCAAGCTTTCTGATGCTGAGCAGCACATTTTGCTCCAGAATGGCTTGATAGTCTTGAGATTTCATTGTAACTTGCACAGATTCAAGACTCCCTGTGCCAGACACAGCAAAGCCTCCCCAGAACATGACTGAACCACCACCATGTTTCACAGTAGGTAGTGTTCTTTTCTTGGTTTGCTTCATTTTTGCATCTATGAGCATAGAGCTCAAAAAGCTTGAGTTTTGTTTCATCAGCCCAAAGGATATTCGTCAAGAAGCTTTGTGGTTTGTCAATATGCATTTTGGCAAATTCCCGTCCTGTTTTCATGATTTGTCCTCTTCAGTTGTCTTCCATGAAGTCCACTTTGGCTTAAACAGCAACGGATGGTGTGATGTGACACAGATGTACCTTGTGCTTGGAGTTCACCTCTCATCTATTTGTATGTTGTTCTGGGCTCTTTGGTTCCCTTTCATATCATCTGTCTCTTCAATTTGTCATAAATTTTCCTCTGCTGAATAATATGTGCAGCTGTTGTCACGGAAACATCAAGTTGCTTGGAGTTGGTCTTTACCTTTAACATGCTTGTCTATCATTTTCTTTCTAATCTCTCCTTCACTGTCTGTGGTCCATGTTCAGTGTGGTACTTACCATAACACCAAACAGCACAGACTACTTTTCACCCTTTAAATAGACAGACTGACTGACTGCAAGCTTGAAGACACCTGTGATGTTAATTACAGGACACACCTTAGTTTAACTTGTCCCTCAAGTCAAATTATTTTCAGTCTTTTCTAGGGGTACCATCATTTTTGTCCAGACCAGTTTCATTAGTTAGTTTTTTTTTAAGCATAATTCTGTTGGACTACAGTTCAAAAGCAATGTCTGATTTTCATCTGTTAACTCTCAGTAAATTATGTATTATTCCTTTGGTCAGTTATTTCAGTGACCATTGTGGGTTTTTTCTTTCTGCAACAGAAGGGTACCAACAATTTTATGCACATGTGTAGAAATGGTTGAATGTTTTTTAATGTTTTCTGCTAAAAAGAATTCAGCTGTAACAGTGAAAGTCCATTATTTCACAAAGGTCAGATGGCATTAAAGAAATTGCGTAATAGTATTCTTGTCAGTGTAACAGCTGTATACTCTCGTTTGAGGTCATAGTTTTATAGTTCGTGGCTGTCAGTCGTCTGTTCTTATCTCTGTAGACTGTCCAAATCTTTTTTGGCAATATTTAGACACTAGATGGAGACATTAGTCCATGTTTAATATAGAATCCTTTCCTCATCAGACTGTATATGTAGTGTGTTCTCCCACTATGCTGTGATTGACTGCTGGAATCGAGTAATTTCTTCCATTAATTCTTCAGCCTGATTGGCTGCTGTTGTCCAGTGAATTTCAGTACTGGTTATCAAACTGCTACTAGCATTTAGCTAAACATTTGGGTCCATTGATCTATGGTCACACCTTGTTTTCATAGCTGGCATAGAATTATTTTGCTGGTTTTTTTTTTATAGATTAAAAAGTAGTATTACAATTCAAGTCATAATGATGCTTTATGTTTGTAGATTAAATCTCTTGTCATTAGTTCATTCTTCTTCTTAGGCCAGTGGCTTTAGTGTCACAGTGTTGCAGTAAAAGTGTTCAGTCTTCACCTGGACGAGTGTTCTCCCAGGTTCTGAAGCTCTGAAGCGTTTCCTCCAGATAGAATAGTGACAAGAAGTTTAAATAAAAAAAATGTTTGAACTTCTTTTGACACTATAATGAAAAGTGCAAAAAACACAGGGAAACACACTTTGTAAAAATTTCAGTCTATAATGAAGCAGCATCTCAGATGCTTTAAATAAACATTTAGCCTGAAGTTTAAGAAAACTTTTGTTCAAGTTCATTCGCCGAACTGATGCAGTTTTAAGAGACTTTGTCACTTCTTTCAACAGAAAAGTATAAGGATGATGCTTCAGAGGTGATTCAGGCATCTTGTGTGGCTTGAAAAAGCGTTTCGCTAACGTACTTCTTTGGATCAGCAAAGCTGTAGGTTGGGTTCGGCACATGGTCAAGTTGAAAATCACTTCAGACAAAAGCTGGATTTTGAAGTGGCAATCTGACAAATCAAAAATGAGTGTTTCTCCTGACCATTAGTAAGGCCTGACTTGTTTTTGGTTCACATCCTTCCCATCATGCTCCTGACTCACTAGGCTTATTATCCAAGCTTCTCTTGCTTGTTTGGCTCCCTTTGATTTATCAGGATGGCAGACCATTGAAAACAGTGCTTCTATCTTGGCAGGAGATTGAGAGGGGTGAAAAAAAGCAAATCAGGAAAAAGAAACGGTATGGGTCACCATGGCAACATTTCATTTCTCTTTCCTGTCCATCCTTTCTTGTTACCTCTCTTTTTCATGTTGTGGTCAAAGACAGGAGTCTATTAACATGCTGTGGCCATTTTGTTTCACACAGGAAATCCCGGGCTTCTTACTGTAAGTGTCCTCAGACGACCACGTACTTCACGACTGAGTACGACCGGGACTGTACAGCAAGTCTTTTACACTGGTGATGCTGGGGCTACTTCATCCCCAAGCAGTTTCCTCAGGGATCAATGAAGTTTTGATTCTGATGCTTTGAGAAGACCTGTCAAAATGAGTCCCTTCACTTCTATTCACCCGAGGTCCAGAAATACAATCAGCACAGTCCCCAGTCCCCAAACCAAACCGACGCCCAAGGTTGATGATGCCTAACAAAAGGAAAACTCTGATTCCAGATCAATACTCCGCTGTATGAATCAGTTCTGCTTTCTGAAACGTGTTCAGCACTTGTATATCGTGTCCGCACCTGTATAAGCACATAAAAGCCCATTTTCTGTTATATGTGTGAAGCTTGTAATGTGAAGTATGAACTCATTGCCAACTTCACACTGCAAACTGACGGAGCTTTGTTCCTGTAATACCCAAATTACACATCTGCCTCACACACAACTCCTTTTCTTGTGATTGGAAAGAACGTATTCTACTCATTCTTGATAGAGCGGCAAATTATGCCAATTCGTGCTACAGTTCAATCTGTTTAAGCAGTTTGTATCTTTTTTTCAGATCAAGCCTTCACATCTGATTGTCAGCCCATAATTGCTGCTTCCAAGAACGTTTCTCCATAAAATCTATTGACCCAATTTTGATTTGATGCGCTGTGATGTCTGTGGGTTGTACGAGATGACTGATTCACCACACCGCACACTTTATTGTCATATTGCACATCACATCCATTTGTAGAACATGGTAAAGTTTGAATTAAATACAGTGAGGATAAGACTCAAAGAAAATAATGACGATCTCTTAACAAAACCAGAATCTCTTCAGTTTGCATTGGCCACAGTAAAGAGAAAAGCAGGAACTCCAGAATTTAGTTCGCCTTTTTTCAAAAGACATTTTCATCTCATAAATTTTCTCCATAAAATCCACAAATGATACCACATGGTCATTAGAAACGTGTGAAAATGTTGTATTAGCATCCAGATCATCTGAGGAATCTGAACATCTCAGTTTTGATGACAGACAGACAGATCCAGCGTTCTGTGTAAGTCCTCCCTTCTTCAAAAGACATTCCCGATTTTTCTCTTTTTCATCCACTTGCTTATAGAGACGGTAATGATGCTACAAAACATACGGTGGTCACTGCCGACTGGCTAGTGAATTCATTAGTCCAAAGCCTGTAAATCCTGCAGCACAATCTTTCTTCAGAGTGAGGGGTTGAGTTGAGAGTCTGAGAAACTGCGTTTTTGGTCGTTCAGTTTATTTTTACACCATCGTGCCAAAGTGCTTACAGTTCCACGGTAAAGTCCGTAGTGACTGTGGAATCGATGGTAGTGATAAAAAAATGCAGATCCAGAGTCGTCTTTGAACAGACATGCTCATGTCAAAGATCACTTTCTGAAGTTATCGTTGAAACATTTTTTACATACTTACTTCAAATATACAGAACACTCATTTCATGTCCCAAAAAATTAATTTCACATCCCAAACCCACGATAGCAAGTACAGTATTACGCTGTTCTTTGTGGAACTTTGTGGTAAAGGTTTTTAAAGATGTAGTCTCTTCAAAAGGCTGACTCTGTTATTTATATGTCTATGTCAAATTCTCAGTTGAAGAATTAGACCCCATCCACATGTAGCCAGGTATTTTTTAATGCTAATATTAAGGGTATTTTTTTAAATCCCATCCACATGAGCATATTTTTGGAAATATCTCAGTCCACACAAACACAAAAAAACACTTTCAAAAGCCAAACAGTAACCTCCATATATCAGCTAAATAATGTTTTTATTGACCATTTTTTCTGACACTGACAGATGCTGGTTGGCCTCTGATTTGCAGTCTAAGCAGCTCACAAAGAAACAGCCGTGTCTCGCCATTCTTATGGAAACATGGGCTCGTTTTCAAAGTTGTCCCACAGACCAGTTCCGACCTGATCTCGTCCCAAACCGGCGGCAGGTGCTCAGCTGTGACAGAGTGAGCATCGCACGTCGTTACTATATTCTGCATGTGTTCTTCATAATGGAGGAAAAGTAACTGTGTGTATGTGCAACCGTGTAAAAAGTTAAAAGCAACAGTATTTTTTCTGTTTGTCATTGCAGAAAATGACATTGCTCAAGTAAACAAACATGGCACACAATGTGACGTCCAAGGAGATAAAGTTGCACAGTATTGAAGAAAATTCATCCAATTTCCAACTACATTTTTAAAAATCTACACCTTATAAGATGCCGTTAATGCCAAAACATATCAAAAATCAGTCTTCAAAAATACCCGGCTACAAGTGGATGCAGGCCTTAGCTTCGGAATAATAAGGAGAATAAACATAAATGCTCTGCGTACTTGTCCTTACTCTTGATCCTCCATATACTGATCTTATTTTGGACTAGTCCTCGAGAAGTCCAAGTCCACCGTTACTTGTTCCATGCTCTCACTCCCTGAACATATTAGAAACACGCATTTGCTGCAATATCAAGCAAGCATTTACACTGATTCTGCATGTGCACGTGAAGCGAGTTGCAGTCTGCTGAGGTCCTCATACAGTAGTTTAAATTTTCACTCACTGAGATGTTCCTCCATTCCAAATGTCGAAAGACCAAACCTTTACTCGAGTCATTTTATGCTGCTGGCATTATCCCCTTGTAATTTCTGTCAGAGCACTACGCTTGCAGCGGCACAGTTGTTGGCAGGTATCCCAATACCAATCCGTCTGTGGCACGTGAACATCTTTCGCAGCTCTGCTCGGAAACGGTCATGCAGCCATGCATACAGGAATGGGTTGCAGCAGGATGAACTCATGGCACACAGATGGCACAGCAGCTGGATGAGCAGGAAATATCGCTTATCGATTAAGTTAATATCAATGTCACGAAGAACATTGAAGACGCTGATCGGCAGCCAGCAGACTGCAAAAGCTGCCACGACCAGTGACACAAGGCGGAATGTTTTGCGCTTACGTGCCCGTTGTGCCTCTGCCTGGCTCTGAGTGCGGTGCCCGGGCACCACACAGTTGCGAAGCTTGACGGAGATAAACAGGTATGATATGCAGAGAGCAGAGAGGGGGAGGACATAGGTGATGAAGAGAGTGCTGTAGGCGTACGCCAGACGCTCATGTTCCTGGCCCATCCAGAACTCCTCACAGATTGTGAAGCCTTCATCTTTGAACTCCACATGGTAGGTGTGGGCCACAGCCGGAGCCACCAGACCGCAGGACAGGATCCAGATGCCGGAGAGAAGGTAGGCACAAGCCAGCACAGAGATACGCTTCTTCAGAGGATGGACTGTTGCATAGTATCTAAGGGTCAGAAAAACTGAAAATCACTCTGGAAATTGTAGGCTGCATTAGTTTTACCAGAGGAAATGAGATTCAAATTCAGCATCTGCAATTTCCCCCGTTTACCACTATAAGAACATACATGCGTCAGTGCCCGTGTGTAGGTTTTATTCTTCTATTATTGTTAGGAACTTTAAACTGATGCAAAAAAAAGAGAGAATGCTTAGCATTTCAAATGATGCACATTAATGACACCTGGTGGATAAATGCACAAACAGCAATTAAGCAAACAGCCCTTTCAATATTTATTTTTTAATAAATTATTCTTTTTTCTTCAGTCTCCTCTCTGGTTTAGTTGTGTTTCACCTCTAAGTCTCTCTCATCATAAGATGCTCCTAAACTGGGAGAGAAGCCCTAACTGTTTTAAAGCAAGTGAATTTACCAAAAATATGAAATTTTAACAATAATTTGAGCGTCTTGCTCGATGTTTTAGGGGGAGTTGTGTCCTGGTGGTTAGGACCTTGAGCTTGCAAGGTTGCAGGTTCTAGCCCAGGTACCACTTGGGGACCCTTGAACAAGGTGCCATCCTGCTGCACTGTTGCTACCTGTCTGCTGCTCCACATTTCATTGTGAATTAGTGTGTTCACAATAACAAACAGTAACTTCCACTTTTAAATGTGTATTGGATTAAAGTGACCACTGAAATAACACTACCTTCCCTGGTAAAACTAATCCAGTTTCTTTTTAATGGCAATTAAAAAATAAAAACTAAATGTTATTGAAGTGAATGGTTATTTGTCTTCCCACCATTTCCACAAATCATTTACACTAACCATAACTGACTTTCCCCTCCCTCTCTGTTAAATCATTATACCCTAGAATCTATAACGCACACTCCCAGTCACTCACCTGTCCACCCCAATGGCCGTTAGTGTGAACACAGACACGTACACAGTCACTGGCTGAATAAGGAAAACCAAATAGCACATGAATCTTCCAAACACCCATCCTCTAGGATTGAAGGCGTATGCCAGGGTGAAGGGGACGCACGTGGCACACATCAGCATGTCTGAAAATGCTAAATTGCCGATGAAGAAATTAGTCACGTTGTGCATCTTCCGGGTGTGGCAGATGACATACAGCAGCAGATAGTTCCCAAAAACGCCGACGAGTACTACCAGGGCGTAACAGGGAATGATGAGGGGTTTGAATGACTGGAGAAGTTCCACCCCAACAAACTGTGGACTGCGTTTTGTAGTGCCATTCACTGACTGTACCACCACCTCGTATATCCGGCTCACGCTGGAGTTCTCCATGGTGACGTTACTCAGGCAGCACGAGCGCATGGGGTCATCTGACCAACCACTTCCACTGCCCTCCATCACTGAAGGCTGGAGGTCAGTCTCAACGGACGATCTGTAGAGAACGAGCAGGAAAGGGACATGTGTTTAGTTAGCATAAGGACACACAGTGTGAAACTCAGTTTCTCAGATGACAGATGGCTGTGAAAGGCCCAGAAGAACTGGCAACTGACTGCATCTTGTGTGGGTGATGTCTTCAGATACCAAAAGTGTGCTACTGACACTAAGATCATCCAGGAATTCGACAACATGGTGAGGTTCCGTTAAAATGACTTGAGGTTTCATAAGAGCATTTGGTTTGAACAGATGTTAACATAATTAACTAAAGTGCAGATTCAGAGAAGTTAATAGAGAACTTTAATAATGTTTACAGTGTTTTATTGTTTGTTGGCCATTCATTAGGTCCATAAGTATCAGAGGATCATTAGGCTTCAAAGAATGGTTGAGTGAAAATCAAACGGAGTTGGACAGAGTTGGAGAAGACTGAGAGAAATATTAGGAAATTATTTAGCAGACTATTGACTTCTGCTTTGTTCTTTGTTTGCAGCTTTATCCTTAGTTCTTCTGAGCTCAGGAAGCCAGTTCTGGACTGTGAATGTGTTCGAGTATTGGTGTAAGTAGAAAGTTGTTCAGAATGGACTGTTTCAGCAAACCTCTAAACTCATGAAGCATCATCAAATAAAGCAGGGTGAACAGGAAATCACATGAACGCTAATGTTGTGAGTCATCAATGTTTTCCACCACCATACTTTGTGATGCAAGTTAAATTTTCTGAAGCCCCATTATTTACTGAGTGAATGGATTACAGGTGAAGGGTAAATGCTCTCCAGCCCTTTAGACAGCAATACAAAAATAAATTATGTTTTTCCCCACAAATTTTGTTTTTGGTCCGAGCTAGCAATATGTAAAAAAGAAACTGCTAAAAATGTGTGCATTAGACATTATCTTGATTTATGATTTATCAATGTGAAACCTATTTTCAGTTCGCAAGTTAGTAAGCAATCAACTACTTTTCTTCTACAGAGCTCATGCTGTGGAACAAGAGAATTAAACTCACTCAGGGGGTTGTCCTGTTCTCTTGATGGAGTTGTAACCCATCACACACAATTTTCTTTGTGGCCAAGGCTTCTATATTAAACTTTTTGCTATTTACACGGCTTGACTAAAGTTGAAAAGCAGAACATTTTGTCATTTTCTGATAAATGTGGTTTATGGTTTAGGAAAATCCTTGACTGGTATTGAAAAATTTAGATTTTCAATGTGGCAATTATTGGTTTCAGAATCGAACAAAAGCTAGATCATTCAAGCTTTAGTGTTTTTTTAAATAAAGTAGGTGCAATGATGAATGCAGTGATAAATTGAAAACGTTTTTTTACTCATTATATTAAATCTGGTGTAGAGCTTGCAAACCTGCATGTGTTCAGTGTTTCTCGCCTCCTCTTTATCGGCTCTAATGTGCTGAGAGTTGTATCACATGGTGATGGGACTATAATGGGACTGCTGCTCTTAAAAGCACATGTGACAGACCCAGAGCCCAGGTAAACAGGACAGTAGGTAATGTAGTCCAGGGCATTTTGCTTTAACCTGGATGTGCAAAATACCACTGGCATCTATCACATCATACATGCATACATATCTATCTATCTATCTATCTATCTATCTATCTATCTATCTATCTATCTATCTATCTATCTATCTATCTATCT
>JBBIGC010000018.1:2093098-2104256 GCA_037576955.1 Lepidarchus adonis | reverse complement strand
ATTTAAGTCCATAAATTGAGTTATGTGTAATAAAGTGAAAAGACACAGGGAAAAAGTATTGAACACATGAAGATAAAAAAGTGCAAATCACCCGAAATCTGTCAGTATTGAGAGTTCAATCTGTTCAACATCAGCAGAACTCATAGTTCATGACTAATCACTGAGCAAATAGAAAGCATAATCATTGGAGCAACGGAATAAGTTCATGTGGTCTAATGAGTCCAGATTGAACCTGTTCCAGAGTGATGGACGCATCAGGGCAAGAAGAGAGGCATGAATTGATGCACCCCTCATGCATAGTATGTGCAAGTTTTTTTTTGTTGTTTTTTTTTATGAAAATGGCTGTTTATGGCACAAAATAACAATTTTAATGAAAAAAAATAAAAATAATAATAATAATACTTATTAGTGTAGGTTAAACCATGAAATACACTTACCTGTAGGGTGGAAATGACCTCATCAGCCACTTCCTTGACATTGACAACATAGCGGCTCATGTCGGGGTTGATGATGTGGGACTCCTTCTCCCAGCGCACCTTGATGGGCTTCTCACCGTGGGCTGTGCAGCTCATTTCCGTCATGTGACCCTGTTCTGCACGAGTGGTGTTGGGGTACGATGTGATCATGGCAGGAACTGAGAGGGAGAGAGGGAGAGAGGGAGAGAGGGAGAACTGTTGTTGTATAGTTTGGAAAGTTTGGAAAGCCCTGTCCCATTTGGCACAGTTGTGTCCTCAGTAGGACATGCCTGCGAGGTACAGAGAGCTGTGGAGTGTGTCGTTTCTCATGATGGCCTGTTGATGTGTTACTCCTGTGATGAGTCTGTCCCAAATTTGCCTTCAACTTTCTAATGTCACCAAAGTGTGAAATTCAAAGGCTCAGCGCACGTTTCAGGATGGGCCCTAAACAAGCAGTCAGTCCATCAATGGACGCCGCGGAACAGATATTTCCCGCCTCGTGGCCTGTCATAGCATCGTCTGAAAATGGAGTCGCATGCCGGGCAGATGCCGAGGAGCCGGAGACACCAGGAGGCCACTTGGCTCCAGTGAGTGGCTCAATGGCATCGGAGGTAGAGCCCAGCAGCGCCAAATTAGAGCTGAGTGATCTGGGTCACACTAGTGAGAGACGCGTCAGCTACGTTAGGACACACACCATATCCCATCAAACACACACCATTAGGGCTCTGGGTTCTGTCATTCATGGAAGGGAGATCTGGGCAATTTTCTCACCTCCACCAGCATCAGTATAAGGCCACTCATTTAGATTCCCCACAATGATGATACTGCTCTGTTTTGGAGTTATAAACAGCACTGAAATTATGCAAATGTTATTCAAAATAACTTGGTCTAGAACCTTTATATTACGTGGAGGCTGAGAACTCTGTAGTTCTCTATTTTGAAGTGTATACTTCGGTACACTAGAGGGCGACGTTAGAGAACAGCTCTTAATAAAGATAAGTCCACAGATAAGTCTCCGGTATGGACTTGGTTTAATTGTAATAATAATCAGAATGAACTTTTAACTGAAACACTATCCAGACATTCTAGGAAACACATTAAATTATTAGATTATTAGATTATTACAAGGTAATAAGACACAGTTCCGTAAGAGAAAAGCCCAGTTACTTGAAAATGTGTGTGGATTAGCCCCACCCCTTCTGGGAACTTTACTCTGATAGGATGCACCCAAACAAATTAGCCCTACCCGTATCCAGCTTACTCTGATTTCAAGCTCCTGGATGCCTAAGCTCCGCCCCACACATTTCAATCTAACAGGATGTACTGAGTTGCCTTAGCTCCACCTCCTCCAATTACGGTCATAAGCTGACAGAGCGGTGTATCCTCACACTATTATTACTGCACATCCTTTTTCAGTTTATATCATATTTTAAATAATGTACTGACATCTTCACACCTTTAAGTGAAAATTATCATTATCAAACAATACCTAAATATATATGTATATGTATGTATGTATGTATATCTCGCAATAAAACCTGGGGCCATAATCGCCCAGCTTCGACACTGTAGCAGCCTTGAAGCGGTAATGAGAACTCCACACCCAGGCTCATCCTCTTCCTGTAGGAGAGCTTGTTAGCCTGGAGCAGAAGAATGATATCTCTCTCTCTCTCTATCTCTCATTCTCTCTCTCTCCAGACAGGCGCTCAGCTATGATTAAATGATGAGAGGCCTTTGATTATTCATATGGATCAGATGTGAAGAGCCCCTCACATCCCACAGCTCCTCTGTGCACACACACACACACACACACATTCTACTATAGTAAATACTGTACTATATATTTCTGCTCTTTTAGTTTGTCCAGAAAGTTACATCTGAGATGGAAATAGCACTTTCCATTGAGACGACCAACAAAATATTCCTCCTTGTACAGATTTTCTGGTAATCCTATCATAATAAAAGCATAAGGTCCCTGCATAGAGGTAAATACAAGCCCACGCGCATATTTTAAATAAATTCATTTCCAAATAAACACACATACACATTGAACAAACTGAACATTTTTTTTGCTATTGGGGTATGATGTGTAAAAAAACACACAGGCTAATGTTATTCAGCACTACCTGCTCCAGGCGGTGAGCTAACAAAAGGCAAAAAATGTTGGAAGTGAAAGCACTTTCCCAATCCAGTACAGCTGAAGGCTATACAGGCTTTTAGCTCTGGAAGGTCAGAGATCAATCTAGAATCCACCGGACTGTGACTGCTCAACACTCGAGGCAGAGTAACATGAGGATGAGCTTTATTTTGCTAAACTTTTTGCTTTAACCTTCATTCCTGTTTCAATGTGAAACTATGCTTAATCGTTCGTCCAAACTTCTTGTCTTGATTGACAGTTGAGATGCTATTGGAATCTCATGTCTTCAGAGCCTGAATGGAATTCTTTACCTCTAGGTGGCCTCTTGGTCATAGCTGACTGGTGACTGTTGCAGGGTGGCATTCTTGTGAGGATTGTTTCAGTGGGTGAGGCCAACCGTCCACAGTGTTGCTTTTTAGATAGTCGACCCATCCAGCCAGCCTAATAACTTTTTTTATTTTTATCTTTTACGTTCAAAAGAATTCTCCCCATTCTCATCTTGAGTGAGATCCTGGAGAGTGTGTGGACGAGTCACGCTATCCTCTCTATCGCCTGCCTCTGCTTATCTGCTATTCAACACCCGGCCCACAGCAAAAGTTTATTTGAGGAGGTCTGAGCACACAACACATCTGCTACGGTCTAATGAAGCCACACAGAAATACATTCCCCTGAAGAGTGCAGAAGATGAACAAGATTCATTTTTTTGTGGTTTTCAAACACATAGTACATTATCAAACAATGACGGTGCTGCGCTTTGTTTTTTCTGTTCCAAATAGCGTGTAATGGTAACTCCATAGATATTTCTTGATTGGGATTGGGTTTTTTTATTTTTATTTTTTTATCCTTTTGCAAAGAAACAGATGCCATTTTAAAAGCCTTTTAGGATTAGACAAAAGACATGTTTGGGAGCAAAAAACAAAAAATGATATTAAGAGTATTTGATTTGGTTTGAGTTAGATTGTATCAGACCATTGGTTTCAAATTGTTTGGACAGTGTTTTCTCAAAGCCACAGCGTTTTCCAGCCCACCTAGATCCTTCTTGCCGCTTCACGCTGATATTCTTTCCTAGTCAACGTATATTTGCTTTGGAGAATCTGGATGTAGTCTGCTGTTACTCAGTGCTCCATAATCTGATACACTATTCTGAGAAAACTCTCCTTCTACTTTGATTCAGTTTTATTGTTGTGGCTTGGAAATATGGGAGTTTGGGAGATTGGCATCTCCGGCCGTGAACATCTGTTTAAGGGCAGACGGGACTGAGCAGAAGGTAAATTTAGAGGTGAGGAGAAAAGCAGTGTTAATGTGGTGGCTCAATCGGGTGATCATGCAAGGACTTCAACCTGGAAGCTTTATTTCAACGCTCTACTGTACAGGCACATAGTACAATAGTACAACATCAAACAATGACGATGCTGCGCTTTGTTTTCTCTGTTCCAAATAACTCCATAGATATTTCTTGATTGGGATTGGGTTTTTTATTTTTATTTTTGATCCTTTTGCAAAGAAACAGATGCCATTTGAAAAGCCTTTTAGGATTAGACAAAAGACATGTTTGGGAGCAAAAAACAAAAAATGATATTAAGAGTATTTGATTTGGTTTGAGTTGAGATTGTATCAGACCATTGGTTTCAAATTGTTTGGACAGTGTTTTTTCAAAGCCACAGTGTTTTCCAGCCCACCTAGATCCTTCTTGCCGCTTCTTTTTTTTACATCCTATATCTCATTTCCTAAATTTGCTATTTGCCATTTGCTAAACTGATGAAGCACAAAGCTGGAGAAAAGTCAAGGACATGGAATTATTTCCATAAAGAAAATCAATAGATACACCCTGCCTTTTATTCGCATTTATTCACATCGACTTTCCACTCTGTGGTACGTGCTTGACTTTTTTTTTTTTTTTACCAAATTCATTTCCAGTGCTGGTAGTACTCCCTCGATGTAGCTGGTGACCCTGCAACAGACTGCAGTGAGGTTTTTCTGGCCTATCACCCTGCAGTGGTTTCACATTTCAGTTTGATACTCGACCCACTTGGAACATGTACTAGATTTTTGTCAGAAAAAAGGAGAGTAGAGGCAAGAATTACACCAGCAGTCTATTTAGAATAAATTCAGTATAGCTCCAATATAAGTTTGCTAATGTTCTCATTTGGTTATCCATGTCCTATAATGAAATTATTTCCTGTTTTAATTAGCTAGAAATAAATGACCTTTTTCAACATTTCTTACAATTAGACAGGATAAATATACATGACTTTGCTTCTGATTGGCTGCCCTGTATTGTGCCTCATTAAAAAAGCACCCCCGAAAACATACCTTGAGAATGGGCGGGGTTAAACTGCTGCAGATTGAGCAGGTATGTAAAAGTGCTGTCTTTGGTTCACATTACAAAAACATGGCTGTTTTCTGCAGCTAAGCTTCCATATTTGGAGTTCATTGACTGGAGACTGGATGGTACATTTAGTAATATTGTTTGCATACCAACATCAGAAAAAAGAAAGTGAGGATAATTTGGTTTTCTGTGATATGGGCCCTTTTCAATTGAGCTTTTGCAGACAGATTGTTGGAATTTGGTTGTTGTTTAGTCTGGCCACTGAACTGTTTCTTTACATTTAGGCTTTAGGTTCGACAGATTTTAGGGCTGGGGTCTCATTTTTCAGTTCTGGAGGTCCAGGACAACTTGGTACTAACCCCCATTAAACCTGGCTACTAACAGAACCAGGGGTTCCAGGTTGAACCAGCAGGAAATCACCTAAATGTACTGGACACCAGAGCTTCAGTTGGGTTTTGGGACCATGGCCTAAAGAAACCTTAAACCAATGTTTTTTTTCTTGGATTCAAGTTGTTTTCAAGTTTTGTTTTATGGGTTTTGAGTGTTAAATAAAAAAAAACAGTGAAATACATTAATTAATCATTAAATATCTTATGTAAAACAATTTATTGTTGAACCAAATATAACTAGATGTTCTTGAAAGAACCCTCTATTTGGGAAACCAAGGGTAGTGTTGCTCCAGTCGTTTTTGGGTTGCTACCTTCATTTCTAACTGTAGTCTTTAATCTAATGACCTCGACCCTGTTCCTAATCTTACCCTTAATCCAAATAGTCACCTTGGTAACATTTTACCAGTTTGAACATGATCTTAAGTCTGGATGTTTTGGACCCCTCCTCCCTGTTGAAGCTTTGAGATGGTTTCTCCAGCTTTGTTTGGTGTTGTTTGTCGAAGAGCAGAATGAGGCCTGAGCTGATAGGGATCAAGCAACTCCTCCCATGGGGGTTTTGGTTAATTGTTTCCATCCAGCGGGGTTGGGGGATGATAAGAGTGTTGTTGTAGCTTGGGCAGTTCCAGTGCCACACTCATGCACACTAGCCTGGTGAGCTTTAGCCTGCAGTGAAGCGCCACACAGCCACGTGGCATTTTAACACATGGCAGTGGTCATAGCTAAAAACAAATAATCGGTTTCTCTCACGGCTGATCTAATTTTCAGGAAGACCAATCTCCTCCACATGTCCACTTCTTGTCTCACCTGTTCTTAAAGTGTAAACACCAAAGTAAAGCTCCAAAGACTTTAAGTCACAAGCAGTGAGAAAGTCCATGCCCATGTGCTGATAGCAGATCTAATCAGTGAAGGATATAGCTCCTAGGATTTGGGCATTAAAGTCTTTTTCTTCTTTTTTTCTTAAATACATACAGAGAGATTGTTCTCAGTTCCATTTACCCAAATGAAACATGAATGGTTTTGCACTTTTCAGTATTTTCAGTTGAAAATACTTGCTAATATTTAAGTATATGCATGATAAATGTAATCTACTCTTTGTTAACCTCTGTTTTAGTCCTTTGTACTCTCTCTATTCACTGTTGGATTAGCATATTGGCCACATTTCTGACTTTAGTGTGTGTTCTTTCAGAGCTATAGCTACAGAACTATAGAACTATAGAACTATAGCTACAGGGCTAAAAAAAGTCTTTCACTTTACTTTCACTTTACTACATTTGAAAAACAAAACTGTACTTTTTACTTCACTACAATTCTGTCAAGGTTCTCATTACTCGTTATTTTCAGAGTAACTTCAGAGAATGAGTTGATAGTGGAGCCCTGTCTTTCAAAATAAACTGTACCGCGCACATAAGACATAAAAACAAGTGTGGGGTAGATCGCATATCATTAAAAAAAGGTGTTCGCCAATCATCCATCACCACTGTGGCATTTGGCAGTTGATTGGCATATAGTACAGCTAATCTGAGACTGCGCATACTTGGTCAATCGCATGAGCTACTGTGAAACTCTAGCTAATATCACATAGTTAGCAGCTTCCAATTTATTTATTTTACAGAAAGGGTCTAAAAATGAGTGAGGGACCAAGTATGAAACGAAATTCAGACTGTTCATAAAAAAGTACAACACTGACTACCCACCAAAAGCTAAGAAAGAGAAAGGTAAGAAATTATGTCTGGATTAAGGAATTCCATTCAGTTTAAGGCATCATCGGTGTAAGGTAATACATCCCCCCCCCTTTATTTTTTATAGTGTTTTTATTGGTTTTTGTTGGTGGTAGATCCTTTTGACTTATTTTAAAAGTCAAAATAGTGTGGGCACTCCTGAAATAAATCTTTTATTTTTGTACTTTTAATACTTAAGTATTTTTGGAAGCAAGTACTTCAGTACTTTCATTTAAGTAAAATTTGACTGTATGAATTTCAGTTGTATTGGAGAAACCTTTGACTAGTGGTGTTTGTACTTCTGATCAATAGCCACCCTAATAACTTCCATAAATATCCCAAAACTTTAGGTTGCTGCAAACTTGTGGATGTGGTTTAGGACATGGCATGACATAAAATCAGCTTTAGAAACAATAATTTATTTAATTTGCAGACTGATTTCTTAGACAATGGAGTACAAATCTCTAGTAGAAAGAGTGCTGATTTAAACTGCTCTCAAAATCACTTCCCATTACAGAAATATCATGGAGCAAGTGAGCTTTGTTGTAGTTTCTCAGCCTCTGTTCTCCAGTCAGTTCACTATTTCAGACACTGTTGTCATTTTTATAGAGTCTTTTTGGTTCCAAAGCAGCCCCTGTTCATCAAATTAGGGCTTGAACAAATCACAGGACTTTTCACAGCATGCTGTGAGTCTGGCTGGCTTACCTCAGAACACACACCGAGACAAATCACAGGTGTTCACATAGACTGTCAAATTGTCAGCATTTACGCACGGTGTGTTGTAATTAGCCTGTGTGTTGTGGGGCCTTTTGTTCTGGACACACTTTGTGGTTTTAAATGATCAGGGTTTTTTATGGCCTGAAAACCTTTATAACTTCAGGATCAAGCCACATCACAATGTCTTATGTCCCTTTTGTGTAGTGTATAGACTTTTAGATTTATAGGTATTTTTTAAATATATGTATAGGTAGTGCTTATTTAGTTTAATTTATTTTTAGATGTGTATTTAAGTGTATTATATCCTTTATATATTTGGACATATTTTATATATTTTACCTTACAGTTCTTACATATGCACCATTTAGAGGCATTTCGATACACTGTGTACTCTGTATAGTGTCGTATTGAATCTTTAATCACTTTTCAAGGTGTAGTTCTGCCAAAAATGATTTCCCCCTAAACCCTATATGACTCAATCAGTCAAAATGAATTGGTCTCTGATATTTACTGTTTTAGTTTAGCACTGGAGCTACAATGCTAATGTAGCTAACACGCATTGGAAGTGAATACAGCATCAGCTAGCATTTGGAAAAAGCACATGCCTCAAAATCAGGGGTGTTTATTTCTTTTCCTGGAGGTCCATTGTCCAGTTTGGTAGTTCCCTTCTTCAAACACACTTACTAAATCTGGCCATTAGTAGATGAGTTAAACCAGCAGTGAGCAGTGAGGTCACCGAATTGTGCTGGAAACTGGATCTTCAGGAGTTGGGCAACCTTGGACCAAAATAAAACAAGACTTGAGGAAGACTGCTAATACTGTTCTAGCTTTCCCTGGAATTGTATGAGTGTGTCACATATCAAATACATAATATCAATCTACAGATCTGACAGTTTCCCACTTATGTTCATACTACTTGCAACAATATAATTAAATATGTTACTTGCGTCTTTCCTTACCATAGGCAAAGAAGCACTTAAAGAACTTAGCATTAGCTGATGCTGAAGCACTTATGACTAAGAAGAATGTCCTGGACTCTTTTAGCACTCGTATATATGAATAGACCATGTTGTTTATGCTGTAGCACTTACCGTCTGTTTAGACTTAATTATAAGCATTTAATTTAATTGATATATTAACAAAAACAGTATAAGCAAGATTATAAAGTGTGTAATGGTATAGGATTAAAGTTGACCTACTGCTAATGGGAAGGATAAGGTTTTTTTCCTTGTTGACTGCATTAGCCTTACAGAGCCAGAACAATTCTTTTAATCACATATGAAGGAATAGTTTGGCAAAATAAAATCAAATTTACACCTAATTCCACTTACCCCAGATAGTTTGCTTCTTGAATTAGCAGCTATGATGCTAATTGTTCAGACGAGGTCAATAGTCACCACAGCCATTGTAGTAAGTTTATGCCTAAAACTGCTCTCAAAGCACATCCAGCTCTTCACTGAGCTAAACTATGAACTTCTTGTGACGATGATGTAAATGAATACGGAGAAATCTGATCCAAGGCCAGTCTTTTTTATAAGTACCTTGCTTCATTTATAGAAGCCTTGATGTTATGAAATGGCTACTTGTGGCGGTGTCCATTTTTCCAGCTCAGAGTAAGTTCTAAACCAGTGTTCCTCATCTTTGATCTTGTAGGAGCCATTTTCCTTGCTCCCAACCCATCTGATCCCTACAAATTGGCTATTTATCAAGTCTATCCTGGGTTGAAGTTGGTGTTTCAGAGTAGAGCAAATGCTCTTAACTTTCAGTTCCTCAAGGAGTTGGGAACGACATCAACAGGTCTGCATGGCTTCATTTTCAGCGAGTTGACAAACTGCAAACATTTGGGACTATTGATTATTGTAGCTGCAGAGCCAAAGAAGCAAACATGTCTTGGCTGATTAACCACCGCCAAGTAGAAAACTGCAAAGTAGATTTTTTTACTGAACCTCTCCTTTGATAACATAACTCAAAATAACTTTTGTGATGGCTTCATCAACGTCAGTTATCTTTTTAGAGATAATCTCGGAGCCTTGTTTTTCTTTCAACATTTATTGTTTGGGAGCATTAGTTATTCTCTCTGCTCCGCTTATATTACAAGGAAATCACATTGAACAAGGAATTATGTACATAGCTCAGAAAGCAGTAGGGACGTCTTTGATTACCCTGGAAGAAGAGCAATCATTCATTCATTATCTGGTATCAGAGGGCACAACAAATATCCTGAGCTGTCTGCAGAAAATGTTTCCGCCGCCGTTTGCTACTATTATTACTTTACAATTTTGCCCATTTATTGACTTATTTATTTACTTGCTCCCTCGGCTGAAAACAAAAGCCTCTGCGATTGCACCTGATAACGAAGCACATCTGTTACGCTTGGAAAGGTCACTGCGTTCAGTCGCTTCTCTTCTTCTTGACCCATTTTCCCACCATACATTCTACCCTGTGGACTTTATTTGAAGAAGAACTTGTTTAAACATTAAAGCGAAATACAGAACAACATTGTGCGTTGTGCCCTATACACTGGAAGTGTTGCAGAAGATTAGTGCTCATCAATGTCTCCAAAGAAATTATTTAAAAAACTATAATAAAAATAATAATAAAAAAAGTTAGCAGCACTGAAGGTGAAGAAATGGAACAGAAGAATGTTGCTTTTGAAGTAAAATCCGATCCGATTGTGATATGGTAATGTGGTCAGAGTCTTGAGCACAGAAGACAAACCACAGGCCTCGCAGTACATAATGGTACAGACGAAGGAAAACACATCGGCTACCAAAATATACACACCTGCGTTGTTCTCATAAGCCTTTTTCCTTTTTTTTTATATATTTTTTTCCTTTTTTTGCACATTCACAGATAAGGGGAGGACAAAAAAATAAATAAAGAAAATAATTTAACATAACGTACAAAATTTGGTTTTCTTAGATTCAAAGGCTACATCCATTGTGCTTAAAAAAAGTCTGTGTGTGTATGTGTGTGTGTGTGTGTGTGTGTGTGTGTGTGCCAGGTGTTCATGTCCAAGCTTATGAAAGAAAACAACCAGATATACACAGTCTGGCCGTTGGGTTCGGCCTTTTAGAGCCGTGGTAGCTGTAGGACTGCAGGTCAGTTGGGGCCTTCACATCACTGTCCATTTAAACGCCGACCTGGCTGAAGTGGATCCGTTTTTTCAGGCTGAAGAGCAACACCAGGCATGCATGCCAACTTTGGTTTTCCATTGGTCTTATCTTGTTTGCTTTGTCAGTTGACATCCCAGGCTCCTCTTGTGACTCAGCGTATATTATGATGGTGCTCGAATTGCTGGTCAGGAAGTTTAGCCATTCTCAGACTAAATCATTCGTCTTTTCTCTCTCTCTCTCTCTCTCTCTCTCTCTCTCTCTCTCTCTCTCTCTCTCTCTCTCTCTCTCTCTCTCTCT
>JBBIGC010000018.1:2079143-2090404 GCA_037576955.1 Lepidarchus adonis | reverse complement strand
TTATTATTCAAAAAAATCACTACAGAAATCAGAAACTACTCCATAGTGCCAGAACTGATCCTCTAGGGATAGGTAGCAAGTGGCTTCCTCAGAAATGTGTGTCTGCAACCACACTCTGTGTACTACATGACCATAAACACGGGCGATTATGAGACCAAGGCCCACTAGTTATTTTCCTTATGCAAACTTGAGCGAGCTTCTTTGCATACCACCACAATCGCTCGGAGTGAACCAAAATGGGCTTACTGTGCTCTCCTCACTCAAACCTGTCCCCAGGGAACCCAGGTTTTACCCAAACACATCAGTAGCTCCAGGCCATGGAATACAGTTTCTCCATTAATGCATATTAAGAAATGCACCCTGCAGTCGTTAAAAGATGTAGTGTAAAAGCCAGAGAACCACCTGCACTAAAAGCAGCCGATTTGCTAAGGAACAGCTGAAATTTATCTGACCTTGTGTTGAGCACTGATACCGATATTATCATAAATGTACATGTCAAACCAGGCCAGATTCTGACAAATGAAGAAGAGTTGTGCTTATGTTCACTCAGGGTTTGGCTGCTTGTAAACTTTGCACTAGGAGGTATTAGGGGTTTAAAAAAAGAAAAGAAAAAAAGAACAAATCAGAATCACTCACAACTCGGTGCCTGTTTCAGAGAATTCACTGAAGTGTGTGCTGCCATTGAAGTAAGGGGGTCCTGGGGATGGCTCATCGCTCCTGTCACTGCTATGACTGCTTCCTAGACTTTCCTCCCCATCTCCCCATGGTACCAGCTCTGGGCTCATCCCTGTCGAAGGGGGAGCCTTCTGGAAAGATCCAACCATGCCCACCTCTGCATTGCCAAGGAAACAGGGGCATCTAGTCCTAAGCTCCTTATAGAGGGCGTTCAAGCTTGGAACCTGAAACCACGGACAGCCCAGAAGGCTCTTGAAGGCAGCACGAAATTCTGGACTTCGGCAGTAGATTAAGGGGTTTAGGCCTGAATTGGCATAGCCTAGCCAGTTCAGAAACCGGAACACGTCCGGATTTATCAGCGACCTTTGGAAAGCACTGATGATGTTGGCTATGAAGAACGGCAGCCAACAGATGGTGAAGCAGCCCATGATCATACCCAGGGTCTTCAAGGCCTTGTGCTCCTTCATGACTGTTAATTTGGAAGGTCGACGGCGGGAGCTTTTCCGCTTCCCTGACGGAGCACTGCCACTATTGCATGTCAACGGCAAGTTGTTGTTGCCACAGACAGCTGGTGGCACCTGGCCAGCTGCACAATCACTCTGAAACCTCAAGCGGCTTTTGCCTATGAGCTTGACCTGTCTAGTGGCAATAAGGAAGACCTTGGGGTAGACGAAGATCATGATGACTAGTGGGATGTAGAAGGAAATGACAGAAGAAATAATGGCAAAAATATGGCTGACGACAAAGTCACAGCACTCTTCTTTGTTGTAGCACTCCTGGGCAGCTTTGTCGTCTACTCCAGCTTGTCCCCACTCGTTCAGGACAGGCAAGAAGGAAAGGAGGGCAGACACCACCCAGATCACACAGACGATCACCCGGGCACGCCTCTTGTTCAGGAGGACCTTGTAGCGCAATGGTCGTGTGATCGCGATGTATCGATCCACAGCAATCGCGCATAGTGTCTCTATACTCGCCGTTACGCACAAAATGTCCACTGATGTCCATAACTTGCAAGACAGCTTAGTGAGCAGCCATTTGCCAGTCACAACGATCGTGGCACCGAGCGGAACCACCAACACACCCATAATGAGGTCTGCACATGCCAGCGATATGATGAAGATGTTGGTCACGGTCTGAAGATGGGAATTCCGTGCTATAGCAATGATGACCAGCAGGTTTCCAACGATTATCATCAGGAGCATGATCACCACGAACACCAACAACCCAGGACCATACGCAGTGTGATCCGTGTAATATGTGGTGTTGTTCATGTTTAGAGAAGCAGGTCAGCACACTGGTCAAGAAGAGCATAAAATCTGACTGCGACTCAGAGTAAAGACACCAGACAAGCCTTGGCGATGAGGAACATGACATTCCTGGTACGCATTACCATGTAGAATGTTCCAGCAACTTCGAATGTAGAGGCTGCTGCTTTCCTCCAGAAGGTCATGAGTTGAGTTAGTTCAACATGAGCTTAGATGCAGACATGTTTGAGCTTACTGCCTTGAGAAACACCATCAGTGATCCCCATTTACGCCTCCATCATTCATCACGGAACGCATGCCTTCCCAGCACAGCATTTCATTGGATATTTCCTACAGGGGCTACAGGTTTGGAGCTGAAGTATCCATGGGAACCTGCAGAGGAGCAAGCTGTTGGTTGAATGCAGTTCCTGAGAGCCAGTGGAGAGAAAGTTTTAGTCTTTTAAGAGGTCTTCAGATGTGCAGAGGAAATGCAGATAAGCACTCATCGCATGGAAGTAGTCCGTCTTGGTGGGGTTCTCTTGGAGGGTTCTCTGACGTGTTGAGGGTGATAGAATGAAGGTGCCTATACTGCCAGAGCTCAAAGAGCAGTGACACTCTAGGAGCAGACGAGTGAACTGTTGCACTGCGCCCTCCCTCTCTTTTCACACTGTTATTCCCTCCCACCCCTCTCTCTCTCTCTCTCTCTCTCTCTCTGGAAGTACCATTCAGCATGCAGCAGTTTGCTTGGGGAGGGGCTGGTGGGGCAGAGTTGTGAAGTGTGACTCTACCTCCACAATACAAATGCACACATGCCCAGTAAAACCATTCTGTTTATTTTGCTGCTGTTGTGTCAGGGGCAAAACATTAAACTCTTGATTTGTTTTTATAAAGTAAGAACTTAAAAAAAGAAAAGCAGCAGAGCAGGTAATTCGCCAGCTCGCTGAAGACCTTAAGGGGCTTGTAAAAGCTTAAAAATGAATGGGTCTGCTCAGACTAGTTTAAGACCATCTTTACTTAAAGATTTTAAGCTTTTTTACTTCTTCTTCTTCTTCTTTACTTCTTCTTCTTCTCTTCTTCTACTTCTTCTACTTCTCTTCTTCTTCTTCTTCTTCTTCTTCTTCTTCTTCTTCTTCTTCTTCTTCTTCTTCTTCTTCTTCTTCATTTTAATTTCTTTATCTGTGGATATCAGCGACCCGGACCAGCCTTCCACCTGAAAGTAGACAAAACTGCTCTGACCCGTTCACTGCCTGCTGGTAGCTGTTTGCTCCACACGATGCTTATGTAACTGATTATACAGTAGATAAAACGAAGCTCAACTGATCGTACTAGCATAAAGGATGGGTCCAATCATTATAAAATTGTTGAGAAGTTGGGAAAGTCATTCTCTGATGTGAAACAATGGTTTTGTACAGTGGTGTTGATGGGAACCAAAAGCTGTTACATCTCCAAAGCATTTTATTTACAGTAAATGGTAAAACATGGGGATAAGGTTGTCTTTCAAGACAAATTTGCATTAAAATGCCTTGCATGAACCTCCAAAATCCATCTTAAATACGTTTCAGGCCAAAAACATATCTGCAGAGTACATTCACGACAAAAAATATCTTAAAACGAATACACCACATTCTATAAGGGAACTTTTAGATGCAATAAACACTTCAAATGTCTTCTTTCTTTCTATATGAATTATGCAATAAAAATATATAAATATAATAAAATAATATATATATATATATAATATAAAATAAACATAATATAATTAAATTCATATATAATAAAAATATAATAAAAAAATTCCATGTTCTACTCCAGCCATTCTCCAGCCACAAATGCATGTTCAATGTAGAAATATTTTGTTTATAACAACAACAGCAGCATAATAATAACAATCATAATAATCATAATAAAATTAATATGACGAAGTTGCATTTAAAGAAAAAAAAAGATTGACCCATAAAACAAGCAAAATTTAATTTGTCCTTTTTTTAAAGATCTGTTTCTGCTGCTTGTCATTTGCTAAACTGACATTTTTTCTGAATAAGTATATGATTTCGCAATGATTTAGTGTGACGTGTGTACAGTTGGATAAAGTGTTTGCAATTGTACTGTATCCACTTGAAAAGAGCAAAGTCGTCTTCTGTCTTTGATTCTGTCTGTTAGACACTTGTTTTTGTCGTGTTGATGCAGCCTGTGATAGGGCTTATGGTGGTAGCCCTGATGTTGGCCGCTGAGAGTCTTCAGAACTGCATTCCTCTCCATGTAGTGAGTGTTGCCGGCGCTGAAAACAGTACAATGCCAGCTCCGTCCCTGCCCCGCGCTCACCGGACTAAAAATAATAGATACTTATCTGTGCTGCGACTCACGCCAACCGGGCCACAACCAGGAAGAACAATCAAGATGAATGTTTGGCATGCCACAGAGCTGCGTTCTCGGGCAGACTCGTCTCAAAGAGCTTTGTCATCGAGTGTTTCCTTCCTTTCTAACTCACACACTAACTTTGTTTTTATACCTTGTGAGGACATGGGGCTGTGGTGGGTATGTCCACTATGTGTGTGTGTGTGGGGGGGTGTGTGCGTCTGTGTGTGTGATAAGAATGTTCTTACTCTACCTCCTAGCTTAACCTCAGTAATTATAAGAAAATAGAAAAAATATAAATATTTTATTCAAATTTTTTACATTGCACTAAATTAGCCCCATTTCCCCATTTTTATCCCATACAGTCAGAGAATTTTTGCCCTGAAAATGTATGAAAACATTGTTTTTACGGTACTTTTCTGTGATTGACCGGCACAGGGAGAATTTCTCTTATGTAATATGATTTCGTTGGGCAGCAGGCAGTAGTGTTTGGTTCGCAAAGTTGGATAAATTGACTTGAACAAATTAAATTTGTTGGGGTAGGACATAGAGTTTAGTTACTGAATGGCCCAAATTAAGATTTTCTTCAAATAAAAGACTATGTGTAAAATAAATGTAGTATGTGAACATTTTCAGTTTCTCAACAATGACTGTTCACTCTCCATATATGGAAACTTAGGTGCAAAACAGTCTGTTCCATTTTGTGATGTCAGTTTCACCTAATTAGCTTTTACTGCTTAGCCCCACCCATTCAAACTGAGGTTATAAGGAGTGATTCTGCGGGTTTGTGTTCCAAAATATACACAAATTCAAATCCTAGATGTATTTAAAAAAAAAAAAAAAACTCAAATCAGAAAAATATACTTGCTCAAAGAAAATAATCAAATATTACTTATTTGTGAGTGCCAACAGTATAAAAATCTGTGGGATTAGCAATGAATGAAGGTGGCATTAGAGTTAATATTTTCAGTTCTAAACTTAAAAACACATATTTGTGGAAGTGTATCATTGCACAAACAAAGGGCAAAACTGTTGATGCCGATCCAGCTTGAAATCTCACACTGGGAAATGGTTTCTGTTCATGTTTATAAGTCCACAACAAAAAAATATATTGAATTACAGTGGTGTGCATGGCAGAGTTTCCAGTTTGCTAAATATCAACTGGACAGGTCTGATGGAACTGGAAAAGGTTTTATGACCAGATGAGACTAATAACTTTTAATGAGGCACTAAATGTTTGGATAAAGAAAAGCACTGCTATCCATCGTGTTAACATTATCATTGTTGTGAAACATGGTGGTGGTAGTATCATTGGTTGAGGTACTGTACATCTGGCATTGATGGAACAATGAATTATTGCAGCAAAAACTGTTTATGTAGTGAATCTGAGAATATAGAGTCGGGTTAAAGGATACATGTTGTTTTTGCCAACGAATAAAGTAATGTTTTGTGATGGCCTAGTAAAGTTCTGATGTTCACTCATTAAAAGAACCTAAAGCGATCGAACCTCCAGCGTCTCATAGTTGAACCTGCTCTATATGGTCTATATCAACTATAAAACATTTATGAATGTTTATCAAACATTTATTTGCAGTTACTGCTGAATGAGGGATTTATACAGATACTGAAAGCAAAGGTTCACATACTTTTGCCACTCACACATCTCTAACGTCACTGCTTTTATTTTGAATATAGGACTAAGCATAATATTTGATATGCTTTGTTCGATTGGGATCTACTTTTAGGAAAATGTGATGATGTTTGGGGTCAAATTTATGCAGAAATATGGAAAATTCTGAAGGGAGTTTACAAAATTTCAAACGCAACTGTTTTTTTGTAACAAGTTCAGTCATGCAGGCTAAGCTGCTATGTGGGCTATGTTTCTTGACGGAACAAAATCCTGTCTCCTCACCAGCACGTTCTGGATCCTGATGCTAAAACCCCCACCCTAGCCAATGTTCTGCACACATGCATGTCCTTGGAGGCTCATGGAGGGTGTGGGGTTGGAAGGGAGGGGATGGACTTTAGTTTCTCCACATGACAAGAAAAATCACCGTCATTTACAGCCATCGTAATTTGACATGACTTGCAGCAATGCCTTTGTTTGTAATACGTCTGTGCTGGTCTGCATGTGCAGAAAGTGATGGGCTTTACTTGGAAACTTGCCTGCAGTGGAGAAAGAAAAACTGTGCTGTTTGGAAACTGCAGATGCTTTATAGATCAATGAAAGTGATATTTGTAGATGGTTCATTAAATTGTTTATAAAGTAGCTGTGGAATTAAATGGGATTACGTACAGTGAGCCCTTCGTGTTGTGTTGGGGTCTTGTAACCACCCTTCCAGGGATTATTTTGCAACAGTGACTACATTACATCACCTCTTACTTATGTGCTTGGGTTAGACGTCTGAGGACAGAGAGAACATGTGCAAAGAGCTGCAAGCCAATCACCAGTCCAGAAATGTTGCACACACACATACTAATGTGCACACACACAAACCCACACTCTTTTTTTTCTCTTCACAACTGTATGTTGCTTGTTTATAAGATAGTATGCTATAATACACTCATGGCTCTTTCAGCCCTGGTCCCCTACCAGTGAAAACTATTCCATGGACCCCTACAGTCCAACTGCACTTTATGAAAATAAGCTGTCTTTTTAATTCATTTCTTCTTTTAAAATGATTTTAATTGGTTTGTAATTACAATAGGCTAATGTACTTTCTGAAACTCTCCACAAGTGGTCCTTGGCTTTTAGACATCTCTTCTAATAATTCTTTTCACTCCTCTGTCTGGAATCTTACAGGGAGCACCTGGTCGTGGACGGTTTATGGTGAAATCATTGTTCTTTACACTTCCTGATTCAGGCCCAAACAGTGCTCGCTGGAACCTTCAGTAGTTTCGAAATTCTTCTGCATTCAAAGTCATTATTATGTTTTTCAGCAATAAGATTGCGAAGGTTTTAAGAGAGATTTAGTTTTATCCATCATGAAAAGGTTCCTTGTGGGACACTGTAGTAATGAGGCACCTTTTTATAGCCATTGTGAGGATTGGTCATGTCAATTGTATCTTTAGAAATATATTTACTTGTTCAGTACTTATTTTACACTATGTATCTAACTAACTATGAGTTCTACTTATGACATTTATTGACCGAATAATTCATATGTTTTTAACAATTAACTACAAAGCTTCAGGCTGCTTTTGAAGCTGCTACATATTCTGAAATAGTCTGCATTACCAACGTGCAACATGGCCAACCAGTTAATCTCATCTCTGTAACTCGTGTTAATACATATAGCAAGTTTTCACTCAGAAAGCATTTGTCACTCATGACACACTGACCTAAAAAAACAGGAAGCGCTGTATATATGATTAACTTTATTTTGTTTTTTTAAAAGCAGTATTTCATTAAATCAGCATTTTATTATAGAATAACACCTTCACAAATCAGAAACACTGCCACTTCCTTAGTATCCTTTACTTTTTCCAAGTATTTGCATTAAGTTATACAAATTAAAAATTAAAGCAAATTCCAGAAATTCCAGAGTTGCAATGGTAAAAACAAATCTGTTTGCTCCTTTGAACCAGGTTCACTCAAAGAGAGACCAAGATTTACAACATGGTCAATAACTGTGGCTCTTATCTCATCAAAGACTTCCTTTGTCCTCCATACATTCTTCCTCTCCCTATCACTCTTCTTTCCCCACCGACCTGACATCCTTGATCTATGTTTCAAAGCCCAACAAATAAAAAAACAGGACACTTGGATGGGCTTTCAGCCCACTATTTACTGTAATAGTAAATAATAACAACAATAATACTATTATCATTGCTGCTGTTGTTATAATTAATAATTGTTTATTGTTCTTTTCTTATTATTGTTTTATTAATAGGATTTTTTAAGATGTTCTCTACATTTCTGTATAGTTATTGCAGAAATGAACTATTTAGATGTGTTTTGAACACATCGTGTTGGAATAATGAGCTGTAGGTATATGATGTTCTGCAGATGAAGTATTAATGAGAAAATGTACTGTCATTGAGTTGTTGTTGTTTTTTTTACTGTTATTATGAATTTTTCTACCTCTCTCCATTACAGATAAACAGAATGTTTGTGTCCCTGTGCCTTTATGAGTGATAAAGTATTTAGCTCTGTTCGTATTGGATGCTGTGTATTTCAGAAATCGGTTTGAGCTCAAACATTATAGTTTCAGAGCCAAACTGCTTTAGAATAAGCAGATACATGTGAATGTGTTGTTTATTGTGACATTAGCAGTGAATGTAAAATGGGTGAGTTTCGTAATAATTAAATTGCTTAAATAAAGAAAGTATAAACTGGGGAGGAAATCCATGAACTACATAAAGCTCTGTTATTTCAGAAATACCAGGGAACTATAGTCCACAGTAGAGGCTCTTTTAAAGTGAATGGTGGTAGTTTGGCTATATTTATCATGATCATAATATTGTACAATGTGCTTTTCTCAGTACATCATAAATATTTCTCAAGAGTATAGCAGAAATGACCCTTTTTTTGTAATGTGACTGTGGAGAACAAATTTTAGCATTAATCTGACACATGCAAAAGTTATCTGAAGAACCCCCTTGACTGGTGTAGAACCTTTATATTATGCAAATAGTCTTCAAATCTCAGAAAAGCTCTTCACATGTTCTCCAGCATTAAATATAATTTCTACATATTTTTAAGCAATGGTGAATGTCAAAATTACGGATATATATATATATATATATATATACCTCATTTTGACATTACTGTTTTTGCAGTGGTCATATTACACACTGTCTCATATTAATGCACACATTATGATTAGGTGTATTTGGATAAATTTAGTTTAGGTTTAGGTATCTGATATGATAAGCACTACACATTGTATAGTTACACTTTTTCCCAAATAACTTCCTGGGGTGCTTGCACAATATACCCTGCTGTACTGAACATTATGTATAATAATATGCCATTTCAAAACACACTTGGCAGTTTATTAGAGATGTATGGCAAACATATGAAACATATGGAAGCCTAATTGTACTATTTATTAAGTCATTCTAACAAGGTTCTCAAAATTATGACTTATATTCTCACCATTTTGAGAAATGTTTCATTATTTTGAGAAATATATATTTATACTTCTTTTCTGCGTTATTTTGGAGATGCATTAAAAATGTAAAATTGGGTGGAAAAAAAACAAAAAAAAACAAAGCTTCTCTAAAGTACAGTAAAACTATGATTTATGAATCATAGTATATGATTATATCTGTGACTGCTTTTTATACACTAAGAACTTGAACATAAATAGCTTGTTCATTTATGAAACTAATGTAAAAAAAATCTGTGTCTGGGAACATGCTGTTTCTCCCACTTAAACAACAGGTTTTTCAATGTGAGCTGTTTTCCCTGCTGCCAAACGGCTGTTGTACTGACTGATCAGTCTCTCTCAGCACAGAGCAGGAATCTGGGCTCACTCCTCAGAGCACAGCATGAACTGCACGTTTTTCATGCTTTGCTGTTCAACTGGGACATAGTACAGCTTCTATCATTTCTTCCTCTTGCTCAAGTGTTTTGAATTGTTCTTTTGTTTAATCATCTGATTTTCACTTTCACTTCCACAGTCTCCGGTAACACAATTCCTTTGGATGATGTAAATTCACATTTCCTTGCTTTCACCCCTTCCAGAAGTTGTTTAGGAATTGTGGGAAGTAGCAGTTTGTGGCTCCAGAAGCTGTGAGGGTGGCATTGCTCCACTGTAACAGAGCAGGCTGTGTTCCAAATCAGTAGACTTGTCATTGTCCCAGTGTGTTCATTTTCCTCACCCATTGAATTTGTGTTCAATTGCCTTGCGCACCAGATCATAGCAGTGTTGTTTTTGCCTCGAGCGCCCTGTACTTAGCTCCACAGTCCATGAAATAACAACTTGACAAGTTCAGTGTGAAATCTGTGCAAAAACGCAGAAAATCCCATTCACTTTCTCATTGCGTGAAGTTTCATAGTCCAGCTGAGACATGTGTGATTAATCAAAGCTTCAGCGATTGAGCAGTGAGAATAATCCCTGTGCTTAACCTGGACTGAGCTGATTTTCCTGGACATTATGTACTTGAGCAGAGCATTAGTGATTACCTTATGGTTCACGAACTAAGAAATGAGTCCCGGTACTAAGGTGCCAAGTCTACAGAACCGGTTTGCAGCAGTTCTTGAGCTAAACTGTGCTATTGATTCAATTCCCCTTTTTAAAAATTCTGAATCTGGGACCCCAACCCTATTCCTACTCCTGCCTTAGGCCTTATGGATTCATGCATTATTTCCAGGGTCTCCACACAGGCTTAATGTGTCCCATTTCTGTTTTCTGATTCCGCAAGGTTGCTCTCGATTTGCCTCAGCAAGTCCCTGATGTGCCCCTGCCGGGCATCACAGCAGATTTCACCAACGGATTATACCCCAAAGCCCAACAACACGGAATTATTTCATCTGTGACCAGTGACTGTAGGGCCATCGTGATGAGATGTAGTTTTGGACGTCTGATAAAGTCTGGAGAGCTAATCTTAGCTACCTAAATAGTTTTGTTTGTTTGTTTGTTGTTGTGAGGGATGGACTAAAGAGAAGTTCCTCTATTTGTTTCTAAAAAAAAAAGTTTTTTGGATTTATATAGTGAAATGAAAATGAATACATTTTCTTACTCTAGTCCGTTTGCAAAATAATAATTATGATAATTATCACTGTTGCCTCACAGCAAGAAGGTCCTAGGTTCAGTCCCTGGATCGGCCACAGGTCTCTTTATGTGTGGAGTTTGCAAGTTCTCTTGTGTTTATGTTGGTTTTGCTCTGGTTTCCTCCCAAAGGCTTGTGGTTTAGGTTGACTGGCTACTCTAAATTGCCCATAGGGGTGTGTGTGTCTGTGTGTGTATGTGTCTGTGTGTGTGTGTGTGTGTGTGTGTGTGTGTGTGTGTGTGTGTGTGTGTGTGTGTGTGTGTGTGT
>JBBIGC010000018.1:2037262-2060773 GCA_037576955.1 Lepidarchus adonis | reverse complement strand
TATATAATATGCATAAGGAAAAAGTTGGGAAAAGAAAACAGACAAATGCTGTGTTTCATCATTCAGTATGGAGCCGTATGAAAGATATGGCAAATGTTTTAAATTAGCTGCCAGTAATACAAAACCTTTAACTTATTTTTTACCCTGGACATGAGTTTTAAATAAGTTTGTTGTGTGCCTTGCACAACATCCAGAGCTTTCATTTAAAAGTCTTCTACATCTCTTGAGGAGCCTCACTCCTTCAGGTCTCTGCTGGCTCTGCCTCATAGTGCTATTTAATGGTTGCTGTACATATTCATTCTATATGAATAAAACATAATGATGATGTTGTTTTTGCTATTATTATTGATCAAGAATCAACTCATTTTGATTGCTGTAATACTTCATCACTGTACTACATATGAAACCTTATAATCCTACATTTTTGTTCAATACAAACTCCAAGGCAAGCGCTTTCACAATATATCACTGCAGTACCAATACAGGGTATGAATGTGCTCACTATAGGCAAAGGTCACTGCATTCAATTTTACTGACTGGCAGGATTAGCGTTCAGCTCAAATGCGCTAATAAGTGATCAGAGCCACAACTAAAACACAACAAAAAACACCAGCTGACATGTCCAGGAATCTATTTTCCTGATATTTATACAGAGCTGGTTCCAACACCGGGGAAATACACAAAGTAAACCCTGAATACATACAGTCATTGGGACACCATATGAAATCCTGTGTGTTTTTGTAACATTTTTGGACATATGAATGTTTAATCTTAATTTTAACAATACTGTGATATTCAAGTAATGCAACTAAACAATTAAAACTGAAGAAAAGACTTTTCAAAAATTTCTGTAAAATGTAATTCTACAAAAATGTGATTTCTGGTGAGGAATAAATGAGGTAACCTCATTGTTATTCCCAATTAAAATGGTTCAGATCACACACAGGTGTAGCACATCAAGATTAGAACATTGCTACTCAGCATTTTGAAGGAGGTTTGCCCTTTTTAAACCTCAGACATTTAGTTTTGTGTGCTCCTGACTGTTCAGGTGAAAGTAAACATGATGGTGAGATCAAAAGAGCTGTCTGAGTCCTTCAGAAAGAAGATTGTAGCAGCTTATACGTTTGGCAAGGGATTTAAAAAAGAGCTCAAAGAAATTTACACACAGCCAATTCACTGTCTGGAAAATAGTCCCCAAGTGGAGACTTCTAAACCAACTGCCAACATACCAAGGTCTGGCCATCTGAGCAAGTTCAACACAAGATGGTAAAAGAAGTCGCCAAAAACCCTAAAACGTCATCACGGCACTAACAACAGACTTTTGCTGCTGATGTGAAAGTGTATGTCTTTACAACCAGAAAGAGACTGAACAACTTACACTTAGCATGGGAGCTGTGCAAGGAGGAAACCTTTGCTCCCTAAGAGAAACATCAAGGTCAGACTGAAGTTTGCCATAGAGAATGCAGACAAAGACCAGGACTTCTGGAATAATATTTGTTGACTCTATTTGGACATCAGAACAGTCCGGCACAAACCAAATACAGCATTCCAGTAAAAGAACCTCATACCAACTGTGAAGCATGGCGGTGGCAGTGTCATGGTTTGGGGAGGCTTTGCTGCAGCAGGACCTGGACAGCTCACCATCATAGAATCCATCATGAATTCTATCATGTATCAGAGGGTGTTTGAGGAACATGTGAGACCATCTCTGTATAGAACTATAAAGCTGAAGCAGAACTAGACCCTGCAACACAACAATGACCCAAAACATACCAGTAAATCCACCAAGGACTCAAGGCTGAACACTAAGAAATGGAGAGTCCTGGAGTGGCCAAATCAAAGCCCTGACCTTAACCCCATTATGTGGGGTGACTTGAAACAGGCTGTACATGCAGGAAACCCCTCAAACATCTCACAGCTTAAAGAATTGAGGAGTGGGGCAAACTTTCCTCAGACCGATATCAGACACTAGTAGATGCTACATGAAACATCTCCCTGTGGGTATTTCAGCCAAAGGGGATAACACTAGCTATTAGGTCTCCTTACTTTTTTGTTATATATTGTTTAATGAATAAATCAATGTTCATTTTGTTGTTTGCCTATAATTAAATAATTTTCTGTGTTAAATAAAACCCAGATTAGACACTGGTATGTGAACATTTCTTAATAAAGGACTGAATATTTAATGCAATGTCCTAATTTTTCACATGAATGTACAAATAATAAATGTCAGGATCTCTGGTCACATGTCAGAGTCCATGGACCACTTGTTCATTTCATTCTTTAGTCCAACTGCTTTTAATATAGGCAGATTATTTGTTTGCCAATTGTCATATACAAAAGTATGAACACTCTTGCACAAATAACAGGTTTTGTTTATTTTCTTAACGTAAATGAGTATGCATTAGGGAAGAGGACTTTTCTAATTAATTTTTACTATTATTCTTTTGTGGATAATTTATTTTCACTTGCTAGTTATTGAACACAATATTAATATATTAAATAAATATAAAGTGCTGTGTCAGAGAAATTTAATTTGTTTTTAGGAAAATAATAGCTAAATTAAAAATATATATATATATATATTTTATAATAAACGCTAAGATATATATTTAAAATATATATAGCTCAGAAAAATGCACAGAAAAACTGGAATTTAATTCATTTTACTGCAAAAAGGTGGCATAAAGACATAAAATAGAAGTAAAAAACATGACTGTATCCGTAGCCTAGTCTACTGTATCTGATACAGACAATACTGGGGGACTGTATGGTGTTAGGGGCCTGGAATTTTACATTCAGAAAATGTTTCTATTTTACAATGGGATTCGAAATGTGTCAGTAGCTCAGATAGAAGTACAAAGTTTTCCAAGTTTACATATTCACTGTTAAAGGGTTATGACTGGTTAATGGAAGCTTGTGTTTGGGGGGTATTCCCTGCTGCTGGAGGCCCGCGACAGGGCAGGGGCCGCGAGCTCTTATCTGTGCCTGTGTGGGGGCGATTAGGTGGCTGTTTGACTCCTTGTCAGAGCCCTCCAAGCTACAATGCCACCAGTGGCACTGCAGTGATAATGCCTCATCAAAACTGCAAGCCAACGGGCATGTGCCCCACCCCCAAAACTGGGGTGGGCTATTCTCGACGATATAAATGTGGACGTGTGTCTGTGTGCAGAAAAAGAGGCAGCACTGATAATAATTTTATGTCAACTGTGCCAAGAGATAAAGCCCAATGAAGCAAATAGACGTGGGTATATAAATAGCAGACCCCAAATATGCCATTTTGATGAACACATGGCTAGGCCATTTTGGATCCTAATCACTTATTGTAATCCATTTTCTGCTTTTTCTGTCTTGCTTTGATGACACTGGGAAAAAAAGCATTGAATTTCCATAATTCAAATAAATAAAATAACAAAACTTACTATCTCGCCTTTTTTTTTTCAAAAAAAGCCAAGCCCTGATGCCTTGTACATTGTGTTTCTCTACCTTTTGCTCAATTGAGGTTAGAATGGATGGATAAAAAACCATGGTGCTCTTTTTTGTGTTTGATTTGAACTATAAGTCTTTAACTTAAGAAGTTCCAGTCAGATTTTTCAACTAGAACATTCCCTGAATGTTTTCAACCATACAATCCAAGATGGCTGCTCTAGGTATGAACAGTAGTAAACGATGGTGTAAACAATCTTTTCTAGCTGTTTGGTTGAATTTGTGTCTTATTAAAACACAGTACAGTTTAACAAAAACCCAAGCGAACATTCGAATAAGTTTGTAAAGTGAAAACGTAAAAAGAAACAAGGAAGCATTAAAAGAATCCAGATTCATTTAACATTTGAAAAGTAGTCCCAGTGAACAGCAGAGCTGATTAACTTTGAAGATAAATTTCCCAGGTGCTTAAAACTTGTTCACACTGCTTTTTAAGTTTAATTGCTACTGACACTTTTCTCAGGATTCAAGTGTGTGTTGCACTCCACTGTTGTTTAATATACACTGTGCTAATCCTCTTGGCCTGTGAACTGTATATGCAGCTGAAACTGGCCTTGAAAATATTCCCCTGTCACATGCAAATACAGGCCTCATTGTAGCCCACTGTAGCAGCCCACTAGAATAATGCTTTATAGTTCCTCCACTACATCCTTGTTATAAAGGTGGGGTCATATCAGCTCAAGAAAAAAATAAAGGAGACATTAACGAGAATCAACGATCTAGCATAAATGAAGTGAATGCATCAAATAAAACGAATGTAACTAGCATAATGAAAAACATTTCCTTCTGGCTCAAAGACACAGCAGTTTTTAATGAGATTTGTCATTAGCATGCACCACTGAGTGCAACATAATGTCTTATAGCCTGCTGATTGCCATGCTGTTTGTTGTGGATTAGCAAAAAAATGTAGCTTTCCTCAGTGTAGACTGAAAATCTAAATGATGCTATTAAATATTTTAGACATTTTTACTACAATTAGACATCTTTGTATTATTTATGTATTTTCAGTGTAGTGTATGTTGTTTATTTGAAAGTCGTGTACATAAAAATAATTTGGCCCAATGCATGAATCGACCATATTTTGTGCCTCCCTGTTGACTGAATAGCAGTCTATTACCCAGTGAATATAGGCCTCCTTTATAGTGAGGACACTGGGGACGTGTCTCCTCTAGTTTAAACTCTTTAAAAGTTGCTTAATCAATTAAATGCAAAGTTAACTTTGTTCCTCATATTGGTTAAAAAATTTGGTTTGTGTGGGTTTCCTCCAGTTGGTCCGGTTTCCTCTCCCACTCTCCAAAGACTTGTGGTTTAAGTTGATTGGCTGCTCTGAATTGCCCATAATTGTGAATGGTTGTCTGTCTCTGTGTTGCGCTGTGATGGGTTGACCTCCTGTCTGTGGTGAACCCTGCCATGGCCCATAGGCAAATGGGATAGGCTTCAGCTTACCTGTGGCATGAAATGCATTGGAAAACAGACGGATGGACAGACAGACTGATGGACAGTTTGATACCATCTGCATGATTTTATGTTACAGTAGAAGAATGGCTACTTATGGACAGATTTACTGAGCAGATTTCCAGGTACACTGTACTGTTCCCAAACCTTCCATCTGCACAATCATGATATGATAAATAATTCTGACCCAGTAAAGTTCTCCAGGCTGAAACATTTTACACCATTTCAAGCCACATTCCTCATTCTAGTCCTCGTTCTTTCTGAACGTCGTGAGCTGCTAATCCTATCCAGGGTCATGGGGGTGCTGGAGCCTATCCCTGGACAGGTCAGAGGGCAGACATATAAACCCTTGTCATTCATTCACAGAGTCACACCCACAGGGCACTTTCAGGAGCTTATAAGTGATTGAAATGCAAAAAATATGCCAAAGCATTGGCCATTACAGTGAGAAATTGAGCAGATTTGTGTGGTTTGTTGTGAGATTGTTACAACATGATTCAGTTACCAATGTGCTGTTTTGTATTTGAATCATTATCTCCAAAAAGTGCTGACTAATTTAATTTTGGGACTAGGTTTGGGACTAGTCCAGAGCCTGCAACTTATTTAGCCTATTATGCATTAGCAATTAGCCTAATGCTAAGGCTATTCATTAGCAGCTAACATTAGCTGCAGTCTTTACTCTAAAGTGCACCTTCGTAAACACAGCACCACTTTTACAAATATAAAAGTGTTTGTAAGCTGGAAGAAACATCATGATAAGGTTTTTTTTTCTATTTTTGCTTTCTATATACATGGTCATGCTTTGCAATGTTTATGTTACCCCTTTCATTTTCGGTATGTTGCACTCACCAGCAAACTTCATCAGAAAAAGACAGGAAATGGAGCGAGAGGGATCATCTGAAATCAAGCCTGGGACTGTTAGGGTTAGGGTTAGGTTAAAACGTGGCAATATTTCACAATTTTTATGGTTTCAAATTTGGCATTAAACAAATTCCGGGCTATAGGCACATTCCTGCACTCCTTTTGAAAAACTCTTTTAATGGCTAGAAAAGTGGATTTGTGACTAAAGGGTAGTACGTTTTATTCTTGGAAGCACCCACAGGCTGAAGTGCTCTTGAGCAAGGCACCTAACCCTCTACTGCTCCCAGTGGGCGTCGCTCTAGATAAAGCAGCCAAAACAACAGTACCGTTTAATACTAGGATTATTTATAAGTGCCGATAGGAACACATTGTATCTATGGACATTTTCCACTGCACATCTGGAACTGTGCTTTTTCCATTTGGTCACCTATGAATGTTCCTGTCCTATGGTTTTAGGTACCTGTTCGAAATTGATAGCAATGCTACATGCTAATGATGCTCTCATCTGGTTTTGGTAACATTTGAAGTGAACAGCAATTTAGCGAAGGAGAAGTAAAGTTACCAGCACTGCTAGCTCATCAATAAGTGAAGATGAACAAACATAAAGTCATTGTGAACACATTCAGTCACACACAACGTGACCTCATCATTTAACCGATCACGCAAGCGCACGCGGAGCAGCAGGCAGCAATCATGTGAACAGTACCCAGGGAACAGTGTAGCGGGATGGTAACTGGCTCAAAGGGACCTCAGTGGAGCCTGGGCCAAGTGATCTTCTGATCCCAAGTGCAAGGTCTTAACACTAAGGCCTCCACTGCCCCCAGATTATCAGATGCTTAATATTAATTAGAATATTAAAGCATGATAAGTGATTGGTGGGCCATCAACAACTAATGAGCTACAACGGTCTGGAATATCTTTATTTCAGATATAACAGACATGAGTTAAACTGGTTTCCATTTTGTTTGTTTTTTTCAAGACTGTGCATGCAGGTAATAAAGCCTACATTGTGACAACCATAAACTAAGGCTTCTTTTACAGGTGAGGACTCTTCCAGAACAACCAGTGCCTTTTGTTCTTTATACTCCAACAACTCATTGAAGTTCAGTAGTTCATATATGACCATCTTGAGAAAGGACAGTGTGTGGTTCACTTGCATTCATGTCACACCCTGATCTGATAGGAACATTCCTAGATGGCAGCTTTTTGTTTTTCACACGCAACATGGATAAAGCTATACATTTATCTTACTTTTCAATGTGTTAGTGTATTGACTGTTTAATTGATCTTACTGCCTTGACTTGTTCAGATGGTTGGCTCATGTATATATGACCAGCTAACAACGCTCTCAACTTCAATATGCAACTCTTTAGTCAAAGTGCTAACATGGTGTTAGTTTAAAGCTAGCATTTTGGCTAGTTTTCCAGGTCTTGTCATGGCACTCTGTGAGTATATTTAGTTGCTTCGGCCATGCTCGGTGGCTCCTGTGGGGTTGTCAGTGTCTGTGGGTTTTCTATGGCGCTCTGCCTTGGCGCCAGCCTTACATGTCATAATAGGCCTTCGGAGCGCTGATTGCTGATAACGGCAGGGAAAAACATGAATGTGGGAGGGGAGAAAAAGGAGAGAGGAAAGGCACTTTCTGGTTACATAAGTAAGGGCCAAAGATCTCTGCGATGGTGTGTTTTCATTAAATGGTGGTGAATTCCACCTCATTCCACCTTCAGTTTGTTTAATCATGTGAGAGTGTTTTCATGAGTCGTCGTTTTCAAGACTGGAGGATCATGAGATGAGAGTCATCAGTGTCCCTTTAAAGCTTTAAATGTTGAAATTTCATGCTAGTTTTTCCAAGCATGAAAGGACCCAGAGCAGGTCCTTGTGGCACTCCCTAGTATCAGGAATCCTGCTTGGCGACTTTAACACTCTGGTTAACATCTGCAAAAAGGAAGAAAGACAGAGTGATTGCAAAAGAGGCAGTACTAATAAATAAAGAAATACAAGAATAAGTATCATGTAATGGACATGCATATGGGGTTTGAGAGAAGGGGGGCAAAAGTGATGAAGTGATGAAGACAGAGAGAGAGAAAGGATATGTTGGAGAACAGTTTCTGATAGCATCTCTACTGCCTGCTTGTTGCGGAACAGTGATTGTGTTTTAAATAGCAGATGCAGGCAGGCGAGCAGGGACCTGTTCTATATCTCAGATATTTTAAATAGAACGCTCAGGTCTCATTCAGTCGTTTTTGCTCTGTTCTGCTTCATTTTGTTGTCTTTCTTCTTCTTTCACAAAGACATGATGACAAGTTTGCAGAATTAGCAAAGGTACAGTATCCTAAATGGTACAGTTCTAGGAGAACTTGTATTTGGCATAGAACCTTAACATTATGATCTCCGCATTCACATATTTCATTTGCAAAAACAGTACTTTAAGGAACCAGACGCTAGAAAATTATTCAGGACAATTGATCTCAAACCAGTTCTTAGGCCAATGCAATCAAATTGCAGCATATACGAATGCGGGCCGCGGTCCACACAAAAAATTAAAACTTAAAACAAAATACAATCTCAGTCCGTAGCATCCAAGTATGTTCGAGACATCAACTTTGACGGTATTCTGGATGAAAGTCATGGCAGAAAACCATGAGATCACCACAACAGCAAAGTTTACGCGTTACCATAGCAACAAGAGCGAGTGAGGGGCAGAGGAGAACGTTACTCTGATCGTTGTTAGCGCGTTTCAGAAAGACGCTGCTAATAAAGTTACATAATTACACAGTGGATTCACGTTTATTATTATATTTACAAAATACCACAGTTTGTGTGTTGGTCATATCATTTTATTTTGTTGTATTTATTTGCGACGCCTTAAATGCCTGTCCGTGGTGCGAAAAAGGACTGCTGCCCTAAAGAACATACTTATAATGGAGAAATGAAGTCAGGGGAAGACAGCCATTGCATCTTTTCTACTAAGGAGAGAGGAAGGGCTCTCCTACGCATCCTGAGATTGCAAAACTACTACTGACTGATAGCTATGACACCAATGTGGATAGAAATTGAGAACTCCAGGTCATGAATGTTCTGGTAGCCCAAAATCTACATTTGCAGAAGGGTTTACTTTAAGAAACTATCAACTGAAAGGTTCTTTGGGCACTGAAATGGTGCCCAAAGAAACATTAATTTTTAAGACTGTAAAGCAAAAATGTGTGGTGGACCTGAGGACTGGGTTCCCTTTTTGGCATCTTTAACATTAAGCGCTGGAAGTAAAAAACTATCCCCAGAGATTATTTATAAACTCTCTGCGAGCTAAAGTGTCATTTAATTTTTGTTCTTTTTGCCCGTCTGTTAAAAGTGGCACTTTGCGATCAGAATATCTGACCATGTTTGGGGTGTAGAAGTGGAGATAAGCTGAAAATGAAAACGACTGTTAGCGCACCATCTTACTTTCAATAATAGAACCTGTTCTACTGCTGTAGTGCCCATGGCTGTATAAGCACCCAAAAATACAGCTCCATGAAATCAATCGCTTTTGGTTTCTTGCAACATAAACAGCCAATCAAATGTTATGTGAATGATGCTTTTTCATTTCAGTCATTCTTGCTCTCATTGAACCATCATGAACTTGGCGCCAACGTGTCTCCACACAGCTGCAAACAGGACCCATGTTGCTAGACTTGAGGACACATGTTTTCTGAGAGGCAGCCAGATGGACACGCCACTGCGACTCTTGAAAAAACGATCTGAGACACTCCACTGGTTTAATAGCTCATCCAGTGATGGTTTCATGTTTGTTGCTAAATATGTCAATGCATTTAACATGATTTATAAATCTCACAGTCTAACAAAACACATAAGGACATAAAAAATCGATTTAAAAAAATAACTTAACTGTAAGATTAGAAAACTTTTTGGCTTACAACTTTCAATGGATGGTTAATTTGAAATGTTCTTTCTTCTTTCTCCAAAATTGGCGAGCATAAGGATCTAGCAAGAACCTTATTGTGATGGCTTGACAACTGAGGGTGTTCCTGGTATGCTGAGGTTAGTACCTATCAAAAGAGGTCCAAATCCAGACTAGCAGCGACAGGGTCATTAATCCACATGGGAATGCACTGGCTAGCTTGTCTAGTCAGATCCAATGAAGAGCTACTGCAACACAAACCACTTTAGAAGTGAATGCTGTAAAGGTGTTAACAGATACATTGCCAAAAATGGGCATCTGAGCATCAGAACTGAACTACTTAGCAGTGGATAATCTGATAAATTGCATTTCTTTGGACGGTTTTTTTGTTGAGTTGCTAACACTGGGTAGAGGTGACACCAGGGTCCACAATGGGAAGTGTGAAGGAAGGTTCAGCTGGAAAACCTTGGGTCCTGTCATTCATGTTAGTTGGAGATGTTCCACCTACCTTAACGTTGTTGCAGACCAAGTTCACCCCCTTCCTTGCAACTGTAGTCCCTTAAGGCAGTGGCTTCTTTCAGCAGGATAATGCACCCTGCTTCTCTGCAGACATTATTCAGGAATGATTTGAGGAACATGACAAAGTGCTCAAGGGGTTGACTTGACCTCCAAATACCCCAGAACTCCATGTGATCGATGTGCTGAACAAATTAGTTTGATCCATGGAGGCCCCACTTTGCATGTTACAGGACTTAAAAGGATCTGTTGCTAATGTATTGGTGTCAGATACCACAGTGCCCCTCTCAAGGTTGGGTCAGAGCACAGAGGAGCTTCACCATTTTAGGCATATGGGTTTTTTGTGTGTGAGTGTAAATTACATAGCCCATTTCTAAAAAAGTTGGGATTTTTTTAACCTTATGCTATTGATTCAAGAACATGTGCTTTGTCAACTCTCTAAAACTTTCATGCCACTGAGATAAACACAGCCACATGGGCTTGAGAGGGTCCTGTCATTTAACATGGTCCACCACTGCATCAAGAAATGCAAAGTGAAACGCAATTACACAAAGAGAAATTCTGTACAGAAACACTGCTGAGTTCTCTGGACCTGAGCTCATCTCAGATGGGTCAAAACATGTGGAAATGTGTACTGTGGTCAGATGAGTTCACCTTTCAGCTCAGTTTTAGGAACATTTGTCTTTGAGCTCACTGTGCCACTGACTGATGCAGAAGCCATCTTGTCTTGTAGAGGGGCATCATTGTCCAAAGCATGAATATGAAGTGGATTTGGGGATTTAGCAGAAACGTGTTCTGCCATTAATGTGGCATCTTTTCCCGGGAAGTCTGCGGCTATTGTAGCAAGACTGGCCCAGTCCTTATACATCTATTGAAAAATATTTGGAGCTTAATGAGGTGGAAGAATGCCAAACATGGAAAGATTTTACCTGCAAAACTGCAAAAGTTAATCTCCTCAGTTCCCAAATGATGAAATAGTGTAATTAATAGGAAAGGTGATGTGTCACAGTGATAAACATGGCCCTGTCCCAACCTTTTAGATTGATTTTAGACATTTGACAGTTACAAAATCACAGATTCTCTTACTTTCCTTTAAATAGAGTTTACAAAATGTCATAATTCATAATAACCATTTTTCAAACCTCTCTTTAGCCTATACAGTTTATCATGCTTTTAAACGCTAATGTGTTAATATTCATGTATGATGAATGATTCATGTAAATGAATGGACTGTGCAGATGAATGAATGAAGGATTTGAAACTCTAGTTCTAGTTCGTGTTGCTGTGTATGTGTGCTCTCTGTATTAAAAATGTCCCCTTTCCATCTCTTTTTATTCACTAATTTGTGTTTTTTACACTGTGCAAAAACAGGTTACAGAATGTCAGCCAAGACGAGTGTTTCTTACTTCCGCTTGGTGGAGATCCGAGTGATATCACGTAGTAGTGACGCATGTGGCCAAGGAATTGGCCACAAATGGGGTTAACTAAGATTACTCAATGTTCATTAAAGAGCGGGACACCTTCAGCTGATGGTTTACAATGAGATTAAGCGCTAGCAAGACGTTTATCAAGGCAGATAATTGCATCCTTATCAGTGGGATGCTAATGCTAATTGACTTAGCCTTTTCGTCCAACAACGTGTGCCACAGACGGCTGCGAACACTTGAGGGCGTCCACTTAAGACGACCTCGCTGTATGTGTGTACTCATCAGCTGTGGGTACATGGTGAATGAGAGGGGTGTCTACATGGCGCGCCAGGAGTGAGGCTAGAGTTTCACTCTAATGAGCACTCAGGGCAATATGATATATGCTCCATGCTTTGACACTGGCTCATCTCTCAATGGAGTTCAAATGTAAAAGGCACCCTAGCAAGATTACTTCTGTCACCAGTGGTGGCCACAGAAACAAGGTATGGTAGTGCTAGTGTTACCGTTGGTGCTAATTTATTGAGTGTCCTCTGACTTCGTCATTGCTTCATGTGTCAATGAAAGTCAAGTTTAAAAGGGACCCTGGCTGCCTTACTTCTGTCACTACTAGCTGGACAAAACAAGGCCCAGTGACATTTATGCTAGTGCTAGCAGTACTATAGTTAGCATCTTCTGCACCAGTCTCGTGTTTGAAGTGGAAAGAAAAAACTGCAGAAAACCTTTGTACACTTGTGGATGTGCCATTAGTTGCAATGATTGAGCTGTCCATCCATCCATTCATTTTCCAAACCGCAGGGAAGCTGGAGCCAATCCCAGCTGACTACAGGCCAGGGCAGTGTACAGGAGGCCAACTCATTGACAGACAACCGTTCTGTCACGTTTGTTTTGTTTTCCTGTCTTGCCTTGTTCTCGCCCCTTCTGTCACATGTTAATAATTCTAGTCTCCGCCCTGTGGTCATTATGGTAATTGTACTTATACCCCTTTGTCTCCTCACCTGGTTGTCAGATCCCCTTGGTTGTCTTGCTCCTCTTGTCTCATTAAATTTGATGCAATGCGTAGCTTCCACATTAAGTAAGTTAATAAATTCACTTTTGCACTGAAGTCCTTTGCACTTACTTCCTAAACAACCGACAAATTGTCACAGAAGTTCTGACCTTCATGGAAGTAGCGAAGGAACAAGCTCAGCAATCAGGCTTACCAGTACTGGCTTTATCAGGAGGCTGAAGCTACCCTGGGCTGTCATCTCTGGAGATAATTCAGGCTGGCATCCAAGGCAACAGGAGAGAAGGGGTTTCTGGAGCTGATGGAGATAATGGAGCAGATTTTGGGGACTCCGGCAAAGCCCTTGATGGAGGAAGTCAAGGAAGAGAGGCAGGTGAATTTGGAGTTGATTACTGGCAGGTGAAATCACAACCGTTTCTGAGACCGTAACTGGTTTGGTTCTTGCTTCTGGGCGCCGAGAGTGTGAGAAGAAGCAGCTCAGGCCAGTGGTGGTTAGCACTGATCTGGAGTTAGCTCTGGAACTCAGTAAGCAGCTGGAGACAACTGGGTGAGTCTTCTGAATCGATTCCTACAGGTTCAGCAGTTTGTGGAATCGAGTCATGAAGGTGAGTCTGGGCTTATGATAGAGTTCCTCGATGTAGTGCTCCCAGGATTGGAGGAGCAACAGAAGGGGGCAAGAACAAGGCAAGACATTAAATAAACAAAACACACATGACAACAATAAACAAGGCAGACATGTGACACACACTCACATCTATGGGCAATTTAAACTAACCAATCCACCTGCACCTTTGGACAAACATGGGAAGAGCCTGCAAACTCCACACAAGATGGCCGACCTCGGGGTGTTGTTTAAGACAGTATGACTGTGATATAAAAAACAAAATGTACAACATTTCACTGTTTTGCTGAATGCTGTGGACATTTTTTAGAAGACAAACGACTTCCGGACTAGAAATACAGATCTCGAAGCTGTTTTTCCTCCAATATGGAGGAAAATGGAGGAATCTGACCCATGGTCAGTCCTCCTTACAACTTCTTTGGGAATACCAGCCCGTGATCTGCTCACTAGGGGCCTGGACGTGGAAGCTGGCGTTATGACTTGGCCTCCCTGTAGAGATAAAGATTTGTTCATGTCTTATAGCTCATGGTAAGTTATACTGTCATCAATGAGTAAGTGTACTCTAAATAAGGAAATAATAATCTAACATAACAGAATTTGGAGGTAATTGTTTTTTAAATACTCAAAAGTAATGACCACATCTGGGCAAAGGGAAGAATTTTTCATGGAAGTGAACCTCAGCTAACGGTCACCATGTCTTAGCCCAGGCTGTCCATGGCTAGTTGCCAGATTTGGGGGCCTATCTGTACAAATTCCCACTTCCCACAGCTTCACCAGCTGTGATAAAACCATGATTACAGTCTTAAGCTTGTCCGGGAACATGTCTCTTTAAATACACTCTCTTAATGAGGCCAAATGGCAGGCCAGCACTGAATGGCTTGTGGTGAGCCAAGAGGAAGTTGTTCGTTGAGATATCACACCAATTGCTTTTGCCCTCTCTGCTCTTTCAGCCACCTCTGTGTATCTAGCAGATATCAGTTGACATCAAGAGCCCTCGTTAAACCCGGCCTTTGTTTTTCAAGACTTGTGCTTTTGTTTTTGGTGGGATTTTTCCCTCGAAGTACATCGTGTTTTAAAAGCTTGTTGATGCAGTGATTTGTGTTTACACTGCATTGTCATTTCCCCTTCATGTGTTGCAATTCTGTTGGTTTAGTGTAGGTGTTACTGTTGAATTGCATGTCTTTATAGAACCTGCTGTGACTTGTCTGCCATGCCTGAAGATAAAAAAGTAGGCTAACTGGTCAGTATGTGTGCAAAAAAAAAAAACAATGAGCCTTGAATAGTACAGAAATAACAAAAACATACCAAAATGGTTATTCAGACTGTACAGTACAACAACAGAACAAGATTTAATTGCAACTGGTCCTTGGGGGACAAAAAAGAAAAAGTGCAAACAACAGTTCTGTATACATTGTTTAAAAGCAGATATATCAAATGGGCAAATAGGAAAAACTAAATTGTATTGCATATTTTAAAAATTCACAGCAATAGTTATATATGTTATGTAGACATATAGTGTATATTAATATATATGTGTGTATTCATTCAGCACATGGAAACTACACTGACTAAACATCACAGGATAAGCCCACTGAAACTCATGGGTATTTCCTCAACGATAGGCCACGTCTTATACATTGATTTTACAAACCTGGTTTTGTGTGTGGTTAGCTTAAATGGGTCTGTCTAAAACATGAAAACACATTCGCTAAAAGTGTAAGGAGCAACAACAATAACAAAAGCACATGGGAAATGTAAACACAGGGAAAGCTAGACATAAGTAGTGGGGCACGACATTCATACAGTGGGGCAAAAAAGTATTTGGCAGCCACAGATTCTGCAAGTTGTCCCATTTAAAAAGATGAGAGAGTCTGTAATGTTCATCATAGGTTCACTTCAACTGTGAGAGACAGAATGTAAAAAAAATCACATCGTAGGATTTTTAAAGAATTTATTTGTATAATCATGCAGAAAATAATTATTTAGCTTCTAAATACAAGCAAGAGTTCTGAGCCGATCTACAATAGGCAGCAGTTTGGTGAGAAGAGATCAACTGTTAGAGCAATTATTAGAAAATGGCATAAATACAAGTTCACTGATAATCTCCCTTGACCTGGGGCTTCATGCAAGATCTCACCTTGTGGGATCTTGAGACTGGTGAAGAAACAGCCCAGAAATACATGGGGGGGACTGGTCAATGACCTGAAGACAGCTGGGACCACAGTAACAAAGGTTACTATTAGTAACATACTACAATGTCATGGATTAAAATCCTGCAGTGCTCAAAAGGTCCTCCTGCTTAAGCCAGCACATGTCCAGGTCCGTCTAAAGTTTGCCAGAGACCATCTGGATGTCATGTGGTCAGATGAGACCAAAGTGGAACTCTTTGGTCGTCGTGTTGGAGGGGGAAGAATGCTGAGTTGCATCCCAAGAACACCATACCCACTGTGAAGCATGGGGGTGGAAACATTATGCTTTGGAGCGGCTTTTCTGCAAAGGGGACAGGGCGACTGATTTGTATAAAGGAAAGGGTGAATGGGGCCATGTATCATTGGATTTTGGGCAAAAACCTTCTTCCATCAGTGAGAGCACTGAAGATGAAACGTGGCTGGATTTTCCAGAATGACAATGATCCCAAACACACTGGCCAGGCAATGGAGTGGCTACGTAAAAAGCATTTCAAGGTTCTGGAGTGTTCTAGCCAGACCTCAGACCTTAATCCAATAGAGAATCAGTGGAGGGAGTTGAAAGTCTGCGTTGCCCAGCGACAGCCCCAAAACATCACAGCTTCAGAGAAGATCTACATGGAAGAATGGACCCAAATACAGACTCTCTCATCTTTTTTAGTGGGACAACTTGCAGAATCGGTGGCTGCCAAATACTTTTTTGCCCCTTTATATACACAATATACAGTAGTTCATTTCAACACAGGAAATTGTTGTTATTATTTTACAGATTTCATTCAAGAACAAAAAACAATCTGCAAACTAATCATAAAGCAAACAGCTTTGCATTATTTATGTTTGTTATTATTTATTTATTATTATTTACTTATTATTACTGTTATTTTTTTTTCACATTTCAGTGGTGAGAGCAGCATGAAATTGGGTATTCTGCAAACTGGTGGTTGCTATTTCTTTCAGGGAAAAACATCCCAAAGAGCTTAGAACCAATGGCAGGCAGCATGGATATTGTCCTGTCGGAAGGTCGGCTGGTCAGATGGGTTTAACGTCAGTCATAAATCTGAGTGGCCATTTGACTGAGTTGTCTCTTGCGTCCCTGTGGGCTACGATGGCTCTTAACCTGAAGAGCTTTGTCTCATTTATCATTGCCACTAAGCTCTTAGACACATCTGCCCTGAGCAAGATGTGAACCCCAGGCTGCATACAGTCAGCTACTACTGCCTTGCGATGTTTGCTGTTGGCATGACTAGTTATTTCCTTTTTATCTAGGTGTTCTGCTTGTGGAGGCTTCTTGTTACCCAGGATTAAAAAGTGTGCTGTTGGGACGGCTAGTGTTGCCTGGGTTGCAGTAGTGCGTGATGCAGTTGCCTCACAGTGAGAAGGTCCTGGGATCGATTCCTGGCTGAAAAAAAGATTTCATCTGGGATCTGTCAAGTTTATCTGACTCTGATTCCAAAAAACACAAAACTTAGAATTTGGGGAGGTTTCAGTTTTACTGCTGCTTCACAGTGGTTTTAGTCCCATACACATCCACCATATTGGTCAATTTATGAACAGGGCAGATTCTAAAAAAAAAACCCCATTATCAATGCTATCTATCGAACGAATAAAGGTTCCTTAAATATAGTGCTGCTAGAAGAATTCTTTTCTTCAAACCTTCATGCGAACAACTCCTTCAAAGCAAACTTGGATTTTCCAATCTGATGAAGCTAACAGCAAATTAGATTATTATGGTAAATAAAATAATTATGTTTTCTACTCTTTTTAGAGTGAAGGTTAAAAAAATCCAGATATCCAAGGAAATCAAATTGCCATTTACATCCCTGTCAGTTTTATCAGATGTCTTACTTCTCCTTGCAGCCAAAAATTTTGTTCAATATACCAGAAATCTACTTTTGAGAAGAAGTGAGCAAGTGAAACAGTGTGGGAGAAAGACTGAGTGAGGTGAAGCACTGTCTGCTCCCATCCCCCTATCAACAAAAATGCTCCTACCAGTGTTACCTGTCTGATTCGCAGAGGTCTGATCCCATCATTATATGATCCCATCCAGCATGACCCATACTTTAAACATCAAGTACCACATGGACAAGTTAAAGCATTTGCCCCTCGTTTTACCCCTGGAAGTTTAAGCTATACACTTGCACCCTTCGTATACACACTGATGTTAGCATAGGCTAAACATATGTGTGCATTTGTGTTTGCTAATAAATTGTATTTCCTGTAACGTCGTTGTTTTTACTCTAAGGGGCTTCCAACTCCAACAAAATCCCCGTGTGGGGACATGGATACTGACAGCAGAGAAGTGAAGACAAATATTTGTCTGACAGATGTATTTTTCCATGGTGGGTTAGCGCAGAAGCTAAAAGGCAGCCAAGCTAACGAGCTTGGGAATGAGACACGAACCTAGAGATCTGGGGGTGGGGAGGGTGTTGTTTGGGAGTTGGGGGTTAAGGAAGGTACTGACTGTGATGTCAAAGAAGAGAATTCTACACTTGTAAAGGACACATTCAATTTGCTCAATATAATGCTGTTCAAAAGTTTTAAAATCACTGTAGAAAATGTCAACTCTGTGCGAATTTAAACCCTTTCTAGAAGGAATTGTTTTCCCCAAAATGTTCTGTTCTAAAATTCTAAAATTATTTAGTTACTTCTTGATGTTTCCTTAAAACAATTTGATGTGATACTGTATACATTATTATTGCGATTTATTAAAATTAGTCACCTGGAGATTGATTGCAGAATTTTGAATGATAGTGTGTACGAGTCATAAGTGGAAAGCATAGAAAATAATTATCCTGGGAAACAGAACAAATTGTTTTTTTAAACAGGTGTTGAAAGGCCCAAGAGAAAAGCTGAGGAAACAGCTGCTTTTAGACCACCTAGAAACAACCTGGAACACCACCAGCCCCAGTCCCACTAGTTGGGCTAGTTGTCATCTGCAAACGTAGCTGCATTTGAGCGTTGAATCTCAATCAGCTGGGAAAAGCACCTGCAGAACCACTTGCTCAGTGGCCAGTGAGAAGATGAATGGATCAAGTAGCTTCACAGTGTTCAAAGCACATTTGATATTTGTGGGATGAGTCGTGATTTCTAGCTTTCCAAGCACACCGTTACTATTTCATGCCCTATTTATTTACCTGAGGAAAGTGGTCCAGAAAGTTCCAGAATGTGTGTAAGACAGAGCACTGACTGTACTCTGCTTGTTAAGGATTTTCAAGGCAATGTGTACTCACAGTGTTATTATGAAAGCTTGAGATGAGAGAAAAAATGAAAGCTCAATGACAAGGAAGTTTTCTTCACCAAAACTTTCCAAACAGGTGCATCAATATGAAGCATCAAAAGTGTTTGACTGCAAATGTCGCCCCCTTGTGGATAATTTGTGGCCTGCTGAATGTGAATGAGTGAATGCGTGAGTTAAAAGCCAATTCCACCCTGATCTTCACATCTAAAAAACAGTAAAGTAAACAACAAGCCTTACAGCCGCCTTGTACCCTATTCATCACTGGCCATTTTCACTGCTATTATTTGGATAGTGGATCATCATTGGCACAACAGTGTCACTAGCTTGCTCTTGTGTGCATGGCATTGGTTTGTATTAAACACAGCTGGAGTTTTAGTGTTATTGCTAGGTTGAGAGCAATCATCCACCCAAAAATATCAAGCTAAGAGTTATTCTGTGGTCAGAAACTGACCACAGATGAAGTGCTAGAGGCTAAAACAAACTGTGCACCAACAGGTGGTCTACACTCTGTAACTATACACCAGCAATGTGAAGCTACAAGGAAAGGGGCGTCTAATAAAGTTTCTACTGGGTGTGTATTCCTAATTGCCCTTGATAATGGATTAAGAAAAACGCTAGGTCGGCGTATTCTTCGCTGAACTAAAGAACATTCCATTACCCATGTTTCCCCCAAGATGAAAAACTGACCCGTGTTTTATTAGGGGGAAAGGAATTATTCCTTGAAAGCTCTGAATAATTAAGGCATAGGCCAACATCAACGGAGAAGCAGTTGGTTCGGGACTTTGCTTCTTTTCAGAGCATTAGCATATTCCATGGTCTGTTTAACTGTCTGAATGTCTGTGTGGCTTGTTGTTGCACACTGCACTCTCACCATTATTTGCTTTCTTACTTCTGTCAGACCACTCCAGCTGTGATGTCTTTTTCTTTTCCTCCTCCTGGTGTTTATAGAGTCAGCGCTTTCTAATAATCAGTTCCTGCAAAGCAAGAAATTAAGAACAGTTTCTTTTTAATTTACAGACAAATCTGACTAGTATCAGATATGAATTTCTACAACAATGACAAGTATTCCTGGTTAAATTTCTGTTTTTGCAAATAGATAAGAAACAACAAGATGGACAGATGTGAACCTCAGGTCAGGGGAGAACTATGGTGCACAGCTGTTTGTATGTTGCTCTGCTGCTCTGACTTTGCTGATAAACTGAAACCCACTCATTCCTATTGAGGAGAGTCCATACGTCCTGAACCACGCTCCACCTAACTGATCATTACTCAGTAAGGCCCACCTTTATTTTTCAATTATTTATTTATAAGAATGGGGCAGTGGTGGCCTAGTGGTTAGGACTTTGCCCCTGGGACCAGAAAGTCGCAGGCTCAAGTCTCAGCCTGGGCACCACTGAGGAACCCTTGAGCAAAGTACCGTCCCCACTTCACTGCTCCCCGGGCGCTGTTGATAGCTGCTCACTGCTGCACGTGTGCACACGTGATGGGTTAAATGCAGAGGACACATTTCGTTGTGGTGCACTGAGTGCAGTGGTGTGTTCACAATTACAGAAAATCACTTTCACTTCATATTCTTTGTCTGTTTTTAATATCCAGTGTCGACCAGAGGAGGATGGGTTCACCTTCTGAGCCTTGGTTCCTCCCAGCAGTTCGCCTCTTTTGCCTTGGGCTCAGTAGGGGTTCATTTCTGGGACGATGTGAGATGTAAAAAGTGCTAGATATCAAACTGACTTGACTATAAACACACAGTCCCTACAAATATACATTTATCATCAAAATGTTCACAAATTGCAAAGAGTAAATTATACATGAAAACAAAAAATGCAAAAAAAAAAAAGTTTTGGTCAGAAAGTGTAAAATTCTAAAAAAAAATGTCTTTCTTGTTGGAGCATTTTTAAAGCTTAAATTAAACCCGCTCTCCGCTCTACAGCAGCCCACTCCACAGTAAGCATTTCATCACCTGTAGCCTGTGACCTCAACAGCCTGTCCCTCTCTCCTCGCTCACTGACCTACTGTAGATGCTGAGTGATGCCCGTGATTAATGATGCTCTGTCTGCACAGGCTAAAAACTCATTCCTCCATTTCAAGGCACAGCCATTAGTCATCAAGGGCATCCTGACTATAAACATAACTGCCCCTGCACAGACTGGGCCTGTTGGCGGGTTTGGACTTTATTCAGATTCCTTTTAAACTGATTTGATGTGTCATGGAGAACCAACAGGCTGAGCTATAAACCTATAATCATAGTCATAATCAGAAATCATCTGTAATCTTTATGGCATATTGTTAGCTCATAAATGGCAGATCAGTGAAGAGGTGTGCTTTCGAATATAATCTCAACTTCCTATAAAGGTGATCCATCCATTTTCCAAACTGCATATCCATTTCAGGTCAAGGGGAAGCTGAAGCCTATCCCAGCTGACTATGGGACAGGGCAGGGTTCACTCTGGACAGGAGGCCAACACAGCACAGAGACAGACCACCATTAACACACACACACAGCTATGGGTAATGTAGAGTAGCCAGTCAACCTAAATCACAAGCCTTTAGGCAGTGGGAGGAAACAGGAGAACCCGAAGAAAAACCCACACAAACACAGAGAGAGCTTGCAAACTCCCAGGGACTGAACCCAGGACCTTCCTGCTGTGCCGCCCCCTATAAAGACAATGTACTATAAAAAAACAAACACTTTTTGTCTGCCAAGGGGGTCCGTAAACAAAAAATAAACATAACGCAACATTTCGCTTGTTCATGTTCATAAAATATGTATTTCTTTATAATTTGAATTTGTCCTGTAGCCAATACTGTAGCCCTTATACAGGATGGGTGGGACGTAAGTATAAAGATATGTATTTCTTGACTGATGGACTACATTTAGTGTGAGAGGAAAAAATAACTAAAAAAATAACTAATACATAATAAGCATTGTCGAATTTCATGTTTCATTTCAGAGAGCATCGTTAGTCTGGCCTTAGCGAATTTACTGTAATATGGGTGGAGAAACAATGAACTAAATGAAATAAATTTATTTGTACTCATTTCACTTTGAAATTTGAAATTATTTGAAATTATTTCTGAAATATGGCAGTGCTGTTCTTTTTCAATATTAATAGATGACAAGAAAAGGCTTATCGCAACATATTGAATACCAGAAAGTATCATGATATGATATTTTTGCTGTATCGCCCACCTTTTTATCATCAAGCAGTTTCTTTAATGTTCTGAAGGTTTCCTCCAGTGTGGTTTGTGTGAGCAGCACCAGAAGGTACTATTTCAGCTGGGCTACAGGAAAACACTCTCAAAATGTCTCTGCAGTCTCAGTTTCTTGCCACGTGCTTCTCGGGAGCTCACTTCATGCTCTTATTAGGAACTGAGGAATGTTTCATTTTGGAACAGAAAATGCGAGATAATCCCGATTTCCGTACATAAAAACCTTTGATAATGAATAAACAAATTAGAAACAAAGTGGAGTGTTATTAAATTCTTCTCCATATCGGCTGATATATGACTTTATTGGAGCTTGATTCGACATGCCTATTTATACTCTCTTTACCATCTAATCTGCGGGGCAGTTTTTTTCTCCGGGGGCACATACGGCACCTCATCTGGTTCTCATCACTCGAGCGTTATCTCAGATGGTCATCAAATCCCCCTTAGGCCTCCTCAGTGAACTTAACCTCTCTTTAAGCAGCCTGCTTCTGTAGCGGTGCTCTAGTATAACACTGCTGCTTGGTGTGTGGAAATGCAAATCAGGTGTTGCTTCTCAAAGGCAGTGTAATTGAGAATTTCACACATTGCTGCATTATGCAGGATCAGATTCCATTGGGCAGAGCTACTGAAGAGCTCATTCTGAATGAAATAACTACACGTTTAAAGTCTGCTTTATTAGAAACACTTACCATGCAGTCACTGGCCATTTTACACCACAGCTGGGTCAGCACAGTTATAAATATACCTTTAGGTTCACTATATAGGTCTGCAGTTGCAGACTGTAGCCCGTCTGATGTTACATACCATTTGTCAGGTCAGATTCTGCTGTTGACCAGATAGTATTTTGGTGGTGGGCCAATGTCAGCAAGGCAGTAGTTGCATGGTGGTGTGTCCGATGTGTACATGTATCAGACACAGCATGATGTTTGATTGGAAACTGACAACTGTTAAAAGGCAAGTAGATATCTTCAAATGTGGACCTTGAATTGAGATTCACTACTGGACCTTGTAATCACCAGTAGAGTGACAAGAACCTGGAAACAAATTCCCAAAGTGGCTGTAGCTAAATGTCCTGACCAGCTACGACATGTGGGTGTCAAAGGAGATTAGTGAATGTGACCAGTAAACAGTATCTGTGGAAGATATCACTGTAGGCTAGTGAAGGTAACCCATCTATTGATGAACCTCTTCTGTCCTATTCATGATAGTTCATTTCCTGACCACAGGACTGGGTTTTTACACATTAGTGCCACTGTACACCAATTTTTGAAATGTCAGGCTTCTGAAATGTATGTTAATTCCTATGCACTCAATACTTGGTTGTTGCTCCTTTTGCATGAATTACTGCATCAATGTGGCGTTGCATGGAGGAGATCAGCCTGTGGCTCTGCTGAGGTGTAATGGAAGCCCAGGTTGCCTTCAGGTTGTCTGCATTGTTGGGTCAGGTGTCTCTCACCTCTTGACAATACCCTATAGATTCTCTATGGGGTTCAGGTCAGGAGAGTTTACTGGTCAATCAAACACAGTAACACCCTGGTCGTTGAAATAGCTTTTGGTTCCTTTGGCAGTGTGGGCAGGTGCCAAGTCCTGCTGGAAGATGAAATCAGCATCTCCA
>JBBIGC010000018.1:2024341-2037162 GCA_037576955.1 Lepidarchus adonis | reverse complement strand
CTACTACTATTACTACTACTAACACTACTGCTACTAGTTTTACTACTACTACTATTACTGCTACTAACACTACTATCTTACTACTATTACTACTACTAACACTACTGCTACTAGTTTTACTACTACTATTGCTACTAACACTACTACTGCTACCAACACTACTACTGCTACTACTATTACTGCTTCTACTATTACTACTGCTACTATTACACTACTAATGCTACTAACACTACTACTACTACTACTACTAGTAGTATTACTACTACTACTATTACTACTACTAACACTACTATCCTACTACTATTACCGCTACTACTATTACTGCCACTAACACTATTACTGCTACTAGTTTTACTACTACTACTATTACTGCTACTAACACTACTATCCTACTACTATTACTGCCACTAACAATACTACTGCTACTACTATTACTACTACTAACACTACTGCTACTAGTTTTACTACTACTACTACTATTACTACTACTAACACTACTATCCTACTACTATTACTGCCACTAACACTACTACTGCTACTACTATTACTACTACAAATACGACTGCTACTAGTTTTACTACTACTACTATTACTGCTACTAACACTACTATCCTACTACTATTACTGCCACTAACACTACTACTGCTACTACTATTACTACTACTAACACTACTGCTACTAGTTTTACTGCTACTACTATTACTGCTACTAACTCTACTACTATTATTACTACTACTAATAATAATACTACTAATCATCATCATCATCATCATCATCATTATCATCAGCAATTATCATCAGCAATTATCATCAGCAATTATTCTTTTAGTTTTTGGAAATATAAAGATGCAATGATTGAAAATGTTTAGGTGATTATATAATAATCATTTGTAGAGCTGGAAAGACAGGGAAAAATTATTGTAATCATTTTATTTAAAATCACACAAATTACACACTATAGACTATAACATTTGAAATATCGCTAAATAATATAAGCTATTAGTAGTCTTAGTATAGCAACAACAACAACAACAACAACAACAAAAATAATAATAATAATAATAATAATAATAATAATAATAATAATAATAATAATAATAATGCTGTTCAGTATGAATCATCATACACTGTTATAAAAAAGGTTTTATATGGTTCTTAAAAACTTGAGCTTCCACTTAGAGGAGCGTAGTAGATCTTACATGTATAACTCAGGATACTGAGGTTTGATTTCACACCCACACCAGATTAAGTCACACCAGACTAAGTCCTTGGGCAAGACTCATGAAGCTTTATTTAATATAGCTTAAAATACATTAATTCAAACCTAAAAAACAATTGTCCAATTTCCAGTATAGAAAAGAACCTTTTAACAAGAACACTTTAAAGCGTGTAGCACTGACAGATCTGTGCGTTGTGTATGAAGTCTGCTCCCACATTGAAAACATTTTTTAAATGGTTTTTAATCTGTTTTGAAAGTTAATCCTTCAAACCCACAATTCAAATACATGCATCAGAAATAGCGGTCATCACCCTAACTGACTTCTGCTTTACAGATCATCTCAACTAAATATGTCTGGCATCATCCTGGAGAACGGGGAAAGATGCAATTGCAGTGGCACTTTAAATGTGTCCATTGTGCTGTATCAGCAAATTCCCCCTTTAGTGGCACTTTGATTGAGCAGGTCGACCCATGTTGATATTACTTTACTGTGGTCATTTGGTATTTCACATTTTTCACTCATTTGAGTCGCAGACCTGTAAATGGCTGTTATCCATCAAATGAAAAAAAGATATGCCAGAATACATGCAAGTGCTTGTTCGCAATGGCTGGGAAGTAAATTATGGTGGGGAAAGGGGGTGAGGTATGCACCTTGGAAAACATAACACTGACCATAATCCCTCGGTGGGATACGCAGACGGCACTGTCTCGTCCGGTAACATGAATGCAGAAGCCACTTATAAGACACAGGTGTGAGGCTGCCCTTCTCCAACCTCATTACACTCTCCACTACCTGAAAGAACACAGGCGCATTCTTATAATAACCCCCCCCCCCAACACACACACACACACACACTCTTTAAAATGAAGGTTCCTGTGCGGGTCTTGGCAGGTATTGAATTTTTGTTGTGCTTTATGTGCATATTCTGTGAAAGTTCTTCAACCTTTGCTCTTATTTACTACAATGGTTATTTAAAGAACCATCTACTGAACGTTCTTTAAGGCAACGGTCCATCATTAACCTACCTAAGGCTCAGAACCTTCTGTACCAGGTTATGTAACGCCTCTTAATGGGCCTGAGAGTGGAAAGGCATTATCTTGGCGGGAAATGTCCTACCACTGCGGTTCTTTAAGTGAGTGTCCACTCAGGCTTGGGTTCCCAGGGGCCCCCGCTTCCCCCTCTCTAATAGATATAATCAAGGAGACAATTAGACGTTCCTCACTGCTGCGGGAAATAGCAGGCGGGCATCTGTGGCATTTAAGCAATGCCCTTATGCAGCGCTGCTCTGCAGTATGGGGCAGAACACTGGGAAACTGAACAGCGGAATTGCTAATCAGAAGCTTGTTAGCTTGTTTTTGTTAGTCAGTATTTACTAAAGATAGGAGTCTAGTTGTCTGGTGCTAAAACAGGCAATATGGGTAAAACAAGGCCTGTCACCATCTGATCAAATGTTTTTCTTTCCTACAATACAAACTTCCTTTCTTTCCCCAGACCTGCAAACTGGGGACCAGCATTTAGGACACTGGATGAATTTATCATAGTTGAAAATTCTACATTAGTCTCAGATTTAAAGCTAAATTTAATAAATAAATATATTAAAATCAAGTAAAAATGATTAACAAAAAGGTCAAGTCAAAGTAAACTTTATTGTCATCTGTGCTATGTAGTACAGTTTACAGAGAAACCAGATGACGAGGCTCCAGCTAAGAAAATGAAATAGTGAAGAAACTTATGAAGACTTTAGTAAGTAATTGAAAATGAGACATAAATACATATCATTAACCATAAAATATAAGTAAAATTTATTATATTTCTTTAAATAATAAAAAATAAATGATAAAGTAAGCAAAACAATGAAATGTTTCTAAATTTAAGGAAAAAAAGTTTATTATATAAAATTATATATAAAATTATTTTTTTTATTGTTTGTTTCCAATGTGATTTGAAACAAAGATTTCAAGATTTCAAGAGGTTTTTATTGTCAATACAGCCATATACACAGTACACAGTGTATTGAAATAGCGTTTCACGCAGCCCCCCACCCTGGTGCATTTGTAAAAAAAAAAGAGAAAATCTAAACTACAAAGACAGAATATAATAGCTATACATATACTTTAAAACAAGAGTGAGATAATAAAAAAAAATTAAATAGTTTAAATGGGGTGTCAACTAGGCTGTCTAAAAGTTTGTGTTCACTTTAAATATAATTTAACAGAATGTAGAACATATTTCACTTTGTTACCTCACTATCAGGAGTTAGCTCAAAATGTGAGGGCAACTTAATTTTTTTAAAATCCAAACACTAGTTTTCTTACTGTGCAAAATTGCTAATTACTAAAAAGGTTAGTAACTAGAGAGTGCCATTCTACTTTCAACAAGTGGAATGGTATGTCAAGGAACAATGATCCAATCTTTCAACTTTCATTTGAAGTTGGTTAGTTTATGTCTTAATGTTAATTTTTGCTTTTGTAATGTAGCTAAAATTGAAGTTTATCATTTCTTATCTTTTCCCAAACTACAGGATTAAATCACACATGCTTTACACCATGTCAAGCTTTGCCAATGAGAATTTAGCTGTAAAATAAAGAAAATGACATTAAAAACAGTAATGGATATAATTACTGACTCCGAATATCAGAAACAGCATCTTAACATGTATGAATGATTCTGATTCACTTCATAATTTTTATCATTTATTCCAATTCTTCTTTAGTCAAACAGTTATAACTGAAGATGCAAGAATGAGTCCTAAGTTGTGAGATCCAGCGTTGGGTTTTCATCATGTGACTCGTGCACCATTACTGGGTTCAGCCTATAGAAGGGAGGGTGGGGAGGAGAGGGTGGTGGGAGTGGGTGAATTGGGCCTGGAGCCTAAGCTCATACCTCATTAATCCTTTCCCAGCCCGGCCGCAGGCCCACATGATAAATTGCAGTGGTAATTTTGTGCGATCACTACTTCACAGGCCCGCTCGACTACGACCCGTCATTAATAAAGCCCAACTGGTGGAAAAACAGCCAAATTATTACCATATGCTCACATTATGGAAACCGGCATTGCCTTATCAGACATGGCCTGCCCCCTTGACGGACTTGAAGGTGCAAAACCATCTTAGCTCTGGTCTCACATCTTGGCAAACACAGTGCAACAGATAGAGGTGCTGACACCACATGCTATCGTTTCAGTAGTCAGCACTGTTCATTTGTGAAGCGTGGTTGGCCAGCTACCGTTGACCATTTATCATTTGTGAAAGATCTCAAAGTGGAGCCATTCTGCTGAGGAGATAATGGCTTCTCCAGTGCTGACCATTATGACTGATACAAATGTAATTGGAAAGCTCGTAGAGTTTGAGGTGGGCCGTGTTGAAAAGTGGCTTCCTCCTGCAAAGCCTGTAGATGTTGCTGCTGAAAGAACGAAGCTGCATTGCAGATGCTGACGGAAATAGACGAGGATGGCATGGGACTAAAGATAGACAATAAAGGAGAATATATAACATCACAATGCTTGAAGGTATTTCTGGGCACAATATCACAGCTTTTAAAGTGTACAATTTTTTTAAAGATGCCCCAAAAAACTTTAAAGATGGTAAAATGGTCAATAAGCTTCTTGTTACAGTGTTATTAGATGCTGTCTACTCTATGTGTATTTAAATATTTAGGAAGGTCTAACCCACCCACCCTACACCACACCAGACCAGTGTTTTCTAGGTAGTGCTTTTCTTATACATCACCATCATTACCCAGGCTACTTATTGCTTTTAATGGTCTCCATCCTGCAGAACTACATTATGATTCAGTCCAGACATTTTTTTTGCCAATTTTCTCCCCAATTATGTCATATCCAACTGTTAGGTAGAACCCCACCTCCACTCATATGGTAACAACAATGCTGAATGGGTGAAGGCTTACACATCTTTCCTGCAGTTCACATTAACTGCCACTGCATCACCATTCGAAGCCCAAACAACCTGATTTTTGTGTTTTCAGTCCAATATACATTAAGTGTTCAGATGGTGATTCTTCAGTTGTGTCATTTTCTAAAAAGGTTCCTTGAGCTAAAGAAGAACTCTTACTGTACTTCCCTAAAGAACGTTTGATAAAGAAGTGCATATGAAGGAGTTATCACATCATTTAAACATCCTTTACCAATTTAATGACTTTTTCATGGACTGTTTATGTAATATGGTGGCTCTGTAAACTTAAAAAAAAATAATTCACAATTACACATGTGATTTGTCATTTAAAGGCTCCTTAGGGAAACAAAATAATGTCCCATACACCAAAAAACGCCCCATACACTGTGTTGTCATGGACTCCGAATTCATGGATGACTATGTCAATGCTAGGGTTTTGTGATTTTTTTTGTGGTTGCTTTTTGTGCCATGTTCTGAGCTGACAAAAGCCTTCATTATGCACTTCTTCTCTGTAGTGACCACTCAGGTTAATGGAAAAACAGACCTTTTGTGAAATTGTAGCATGTAGAAGACACTGGCAATAGTCTTCAGGTTGGCTAAACTCGAATCCAAATATTGGCTCGCTATACCAACAAGCTTGCAAAATGCTAAATTCATCCAATTTACTGTACTCCATGGTCAAATAGTTTCATAACTGTGCTCATAAAAGTGTATTACAATGTCATTCATCACGAAAACTAGGGCTTGATTTGCAAATGATGAATTAATGGGAGTTACCGGATCTGGCTTGTTTTGATGCAGATGAAAGTCATAGAAAGGTTATATAACGTCATATTGTCCAAACCTATGTGGGACATTTCAGAAGCTTTAACATATGGCACTGGTCAATCTCACTGTGGTGCTGACCATGGGAATAACAGTTTTTTTTACTGTGGCACTTCTGTCTGAGCTAATTATGAGTCAGCATGCACGGTGTGAGAAATGCTCTAAACATAGCCCAGTGCCTGCAAATCCCAACTGGTCACTCATTGCTTTTTAAACATGGCATTTTATACACTTCTGAAAATATGGGAACGCAGCCCTGAGTGTTTTTAAAGCCTGCAGTGGGCACTTAGTGTGTCATCCTGTGAAGACAGATTAGTCTTCTATACTGACTTACCCACCCATGTTGTATTTGGCAGGCGTTTCAGTGATTCTAGGCCCGAACTGTGTTGTTGCAGGTTTGGTGTACGTGTTTACCCCTTGGTTTTAGATGGTTTAGGACATAACCATCCATGTAGTGAGAAAACCCGATTTGTATGTTGTTGGCAACTTTTGTTTTTTGCTTTTTTTTAAAGAATGAGATGTCGTTTCTTGTCCAGCAGACATTTTTCCAAGCACTTGACATGTCTTGTTGAGCATGAAATGCAAACATTTTTCTTCACTCTTGAGAAGTTGTCTTAAGAAATGACGCTTCATTGCGACAGAGGCCGTATTCCTAGTGGCTATTAGCCACAGTGTGGCCTTTGAGAAGGAGCCCAGTGTCTAAACTGGCATGACTTCAACAGAGGTTGCTCTTCTGCCAGGCCGTTCCAATCTGCAGCATATTTCTCACACAGCTTCCAATCTGGCTGAATGGCAGTGACATATGTCTTGCAGGGTCTAGGGCTCTCCCACACACAGGCTGTGCATGCAGGGTGTCGTGTTAGAGGGAGTTCAAAGGGCCGATTGGCTCAGCGGGTTGGTATGTTCAGCGAGGCAGTGGCCAGCTCTGTGGTCGGGCCGCTCCAGCTCAAGAGCTATTGCGTGTGACGGATTGTCAGCGAGATCATGAGCGCAGGCCCCGTTGTCTCCTGCTGCGTTCCCCTTTCTGCCTCCGCTTCTGTTAAACGCAGACACTGGGCTGTTGGTGGACGTGCCTGATTCATCGGCAAGTCAAATAAATGATCAAATTTGACATCTGCACTGCCTTTCGGTGTCACTTTTCTCAAGCTGTGGCTGAAAAACAATGGAAACATAAACTGCACCAATTAGCACTATGCTAAAGCTACACGCCTTGATCTTCATAAGCTTACCCACATTAACCTGTTAAAGACTTTTTTAAGTCTCTGCATAATTCAACAATTGTCATCCAGAGTGTGTTTGATGTGAAATGGTTTATTGTGTAGAAATGTAGTTATTTTTTTTACTGTAAAGAGAAACACAAAGAGAAAATACACCTAATGAACCCTTTTGAGTTTTTGTATGATGTTCATTGTAAAATAGTAGTAAATGTGTAAAAAAAAATTATTTTGGAACTATTTTATCAGGCACTTAAATATTGTACTTAAGTTTTTTAGTATTTGTACTTTATTATAATTTTTGTTCTTTTAAGAATTTGACTTTTACTCCATTATATTTGAAAGAAAAATATTGTACTTTGACTCCACTACGTTCCATGTGGATGTTCTTAAGTACCTGCTACTTTGAAGCTCAGCTTTGAAGTCAACAGACAAATCTAGAAAGATAAGAAAGATAAAACAATGAGAAAAGGTAAAGGTCAGAGTGCTTGTTGCCAAATCTGGAGTCTAGTTAACCTGAAGCCTGTAGTCAGTGCCTTCAGTAGGTGAGTTCTGCAATGCAACAGTACAACAATGTGCAGGCATCAAAAAGAAAATCCACTTTTAAAGATGCGAGTATTTCTGTACTTTAAGGAGTAACTAGACTTTGACTAAATTTCAGGTATTGATTTTATTTTTTTACCTCTGTTTATCACTTTGTATCACAATATTCATTGATATTAAAGAAGACTTCCATTGATTTTCCAAATATTTGCATAATTAAATGATTAGCATAAACAAAGTCATTATAAAATTAATTCAGAGTGGTTTAATGTTCTTACTGAGACTGCACTGTTCACTCACATTGACTCACATGATTGGAACTGTCTGAAGAGATTAACATGTATTTTCTAAATCTATTCTAAAGCAGTTTAGCAGAGAATTATAAGGAAAATAAGTCCCAATCACTATTAAAGGTATAAAAAAGGCTAGTTAATAAAATGACTTTTTTTTATATATACTCCTGGTTCCAATCACAATGAAAAGATCTGAGTCAATTTTCCTATATACATCTTTTATTTTCACATCAGACAACCTGAATTATGGAAAAGGTTTGAATCATTGGTGGACACTCAGCATTGTATACATTTTTGAATTGTTTTTGTTTCATTTCATCTGCATGATCTCATTTCATCTTGGTTATGAAGTTGCTCACACTGACTGATACACTGTTATCTATAAAAATGAACAAAAGCACAAAAGAAATTCAGAATTGTAGAACCCAACCTTTAGTAGAAATCTGCTGGAAGCTTTATTAGCAAGAAACCCAAAGGAGGTAAGACCTTGTGTGGTAATGTTTGGTTGAGGGACTGGGTTTAAAACTGATCTGTTCAATATGCAGCTGCCAACTGTAATGCGTGGAGATCTTGTAATGGTCAGTTTTGGGCTGGAATGCCTGTGGAATGTGTGTATATGCAGCCCACTGTTTGAAGGCACTGGGGATGGACACTGTTCTAGTATTACATGGTCCCTTTCATGTCTATAGGTGCTTTCACACTGCAGGAACTAGGCCTGGTTTTAGTTCCTGGTAGGTAGTCCTGGTATTAAGTAGTATTAAGTCTTCATGTGCAGGTTTAGGCCCAAAGACAAAATAAAATAGGTATCGGTTTCTTAATAGATGGTCAGAATAGTGTGTGGTTAGCACTATTTTGTGTGTGCGTGTGCATGTGCGTGTCCATGTTCATACTTGCATAAGCGCAGTGGTGTCTTTGCTACTTCCCCTGTCGTCAACTTCACAGAAACGGTGACAGATAGTGACAGAATTTGTCCCCCAAGCAGAAGCCACCTGTCAATATGGCATGACAGATGACCAATCAAGATTCCATTGTGCATGACTGAAGTAACTGTGTATATATGTGTGTGTGTATGTGTGTGTGTGTGTTCTCTTTGCACCATGATCACACTGACGTAAGGAGGCTAGACTGTAGGGAAAACAAATCAAAACAACGACAAAAAATGGACTAGTTTTTGACTTCCGTAGGAAGGAGGCTCTATGCTTGTCTCCATAAAAGAGACTGACATAGAAATGCTGGAGACTCTCCAATATGTAGGTGTGGCTACGGATAAAGATCTAGGCTGGAGGAAGCAGGGCTACAGTGTTTACAAGAAAGCAGAGTTTTTTTCTAAGGAAACTAAGATGCTTTAACATCTGTTGCGAAGTGCCATGCATGTGTGGGTGCAGTCGCTGCTGGTGCAGCATCTACAATGCAACGCATCAGGAAAACAACGCATTATAGGGCTGTTGTCGGGCTGGCCCAAAAACATACAAACATTTACATTTTCTAACTAGTAAGACATTGCTGCAGTTCTAATTAGATTCAACAGGGGGCAACAATGTGCGACTAGTTAGCTACAGCCAAGCTGATTGTGCATCATATTGGGACGATTTTCTGGCCTGAACTATTGTCAAGGGAACAGAAGGAGGCTGACAACAAGGTTTAATGCTTAAATTGGACAACAGCCCTTTATTTAGTTCATACAAGTACTCCAAAGCAGTAGGCGTAGCACTAGTGATGGGAAGTCGGATCATTTTACCGACTCCGAACTTTGAGTCTCGTTTAGCAAAATGAACAAATCTTTTTTCAAGTCATCTCCTTCATTGCAAAATATAATTAAAATATTACTTGTTACCTCCCTAACACATCTACTGCTTACACAAACACTGATCACACTACAAACAAGAGAAAACTATAATGCTATAAGAAACAGAAAAGAGTAATTCATTGTTTCGAGTCGTTCATTTATCACGTGACCACCCGTAATGTTAACCTACGCAGCCTGAGCCGGAAACAGAATTGATTAGTTCATCTCTCGAGTCTTCCACTCGAAAAACCTGAAGACTCGAAACAGGTGAGTAAATTATCCCGATTCAGAAACTATACAATAAGCATGGCGACGGTGAGCCCAGCCATCCACCCTAAAACCCCCACAACTCAAACAGCCCAAATAATTCAACACATGCACAACAAATTCACCAACAATAAACACAAAAAACCTCCCCAAACACAGTGCAACACACAACACACATTACCCAGAGTGCCGTGCGGTCCAAGCACCCCCACCCCTTAAGCCTCATTTCCATTACAGTATGTTTCTGTGTCTCTCGTTCAAATACAGCTGCCATGCTCTGGTGTCAATTTACGTAGTTTGAAGATTTCTGGGGAATGCTCATTGTTTGTGTTGATGGGGGATGGGGTCTATGCTGATGGTTGGGTGGAGGGCTTACAGAGAGTGGTGGGGACAAAATGGGCGACAACAAAAATGGTGGGAACATGCAACATCTCCAGCTTCTTCAGACTGTGGACTGAGGACTTTGGTTTGTTTTGTTTGTTTGTTTCATTTTTTCATTCTTTATTTTCTTTACGTTTGGCTAGTTTGACATTGTTTTTTTCATGCAAAACAACGAAGAGGGCAGCATGCAGGCCAAGCTGGACTCAGTCATAGCTACAGGGAATTCAGTGGAGGTCTGAGTTTTTGGAGCTACAGGCTGCCCTGAGGCAAGATGATGTGGATGCTTAAACTAAACCTGCTTTCTTTTACTCATATATTAACTATGTCTTTTTTAAAGGCCTTTGCTTATAAAGGCTTCGGGTTTTGTGACTTGAAACGATTAGAAATACTAAATATATATTATATTATATATATATATATATTGCATACATATAATATAGAATGGAATACTAAGATAATAAACAAATAAACCAGTATTTCAGCAGAAGTGTTTTTGTGCTTTGAATTGCTGTATAATAATGTTCTAAATCCAGCTCCAGTCCTGGAGAGTCACACCTGGCTTTCATTTTGCTTTGCATAATCCATTTAATGATTTCATTTTATTTAAATAGTTTCTTACCACATTTTTATAGTGTAATTCTGTTTTTGGTGCTGATCTCAAGTTTTAATAAGAATAACAAAAGTCTGTAGTAATGTTTAATCATATTTTGAATATGAATATGAATATTTTTATCCCTCAGTAGGCATCATTTTTAACTGCAGTTGAGCTATTGATTTTCTAGAATTTACTTTGGTGCAATGGTGTAGCATGGTGCTCTCCCTCAGTTCCCCCTCACATTGCCAACTGTAAGGTTAAAAGAAAAGCCATAATTGCTTGTGTGAACTGTCCTGTTGTACAGAGGAAACATTTTAAATGACCTAGATTAGCTTCATGTTCAGGTGGCCTACTTTGTAGACATTTTGACTGTACATTTTAATAGTTGTGAGATGAAAGTCTGAACTCATGACCTATACCAAGGACCCAAAATCACTGGGTAAATAATGGTTTAATACTTTATGTGCTTTCTATGATTGTAGCATTTTTTTTTAATCCTTTCTATACCCCTTCAGATAAAGTTTTAAATTTGATACCCTGCACTGTCTTTCAGTGTTGTAACCAAGAACTTTCCCAATTGTACAAAAGGATCACACACATTTGCAGGTCTGAATTATATTTAACTGATAGATTAGCTCAAATGAAACAAAGCAAGTCTGATAAAAAAACTGTGTCCAAACTGTTGCTGGTCTTGAGCAAGAGAGAGAAGGCAACAATATATTACCATGTTGTCAAATACAATTTTTATCAGATAACGAAAGAAATAAAAGGCAAACAGTGGAAAAGAGATCTAAGACGAGATAACCTTTACCCTGTAAGAATGATGAAGCTGCTGAATGCCAGCAATGGGATATTTTCAATGATGAAAGCTTTTCAGAGCCCTTATTTATATACCTTGGAGCGTAAAAAGTAAAAACCATTGACCAGCGTTGTGACAGGAAGTGAGAAATGAATGAGTAAAATCTGTGGATAAAAAAGAAAAATCATGCATTAAAAACTGGGGTTGTCATGACACCAGAATTTTTTTTCTACACTGGTAGCAAGTGCAGGACAGTTCTATGAAAGTATAAAAACACCCTCAACTGATTTAAAATTGCTATTGGTTAGCCTGCCTTACCCCTGGCAAATGGATCACTTTCTTTAGATCAGTAGAATGGCTCTGGTAGTTTAGAATGAAGCCTGAAAAAGCCATTGGAACACTGTAAACTGAATGTGCTGCAGATAATATCTTCTATAGTTAACAAACTGGATGTAGTGTCAGGGAAAGTAATCAAGCATAATTAGCAAACTGGCTCTTAAAATTATTATCATTTAATTTATTTGATTATGTTGTGTTAGTTTGTTTGGTTGTTTGGTTGGTTGTGTCAGTTGCTTGCTAGCTTGCTAGCTCGCCAGCTAGCTAGCCCGCTTGTTTACTTGCATGTTTGTGATAATCTCTTCAAATAAGAAATGAATGGGACATTCCGTGAGGTAAATTTCTGCTCATGAAGAGCAGCCACACATTTCATTTGTATTTTTAAATGATAATATTTGTTTTCATGAGAACCCTCATTGATATTTTTATGCACTCTCAGTGATTTTTAGGCCCAACAAAGAGTAGTATCACTAAAGAACCTTTCAATTAATTAACCACTTTGCAAATTCAATGTGTAAGTGTGAAGAACCATTTTAACTGCTGTCACATGGCCCTGGGTCTGGGCGGGGCCCCCCCCCGCTCCGGAGATGGGGTGCAGCCTATCGGAGGCCAGATCTCCGAGTAGCGCCTGCATCCCATTCAGCAAACACC
>JBBIGC010000018.1:2010428-2021291 GCA_037576955.1 Lepidarchus adonis | reverse complement strand
GTGTCTGGGCAGCTCGTTCCACCAGTGAGGGAGAATGAAGGAGAAGAGTCTGGAGTGGTGTTTGACTCCTCTTGGGGTGGAATCTCCAAACGTAGTTCCCTCGCTGATCTAAGGGATCTGGTGGGTGTATATATTCCTACCACTTTTGTCAAAAGCCATTTCATCCAAAACACTTTTTCAAACAACGCCCCTACCTCAAACATCTCCCCCACTCTCCACTTCCTACCACCGTACCAGTAGATTCCAACACTGTTCAAACCAAGTTGATCCAAGCTACAAAATTCATTTATTTTCTTTGCGCTTTGACAAAAACAACTTTTTTATGGAAAAAAGATTGAAACATTACATATTACATAGCGTCTAAGTTTGAACTGTACTGATTGTTTAATGCATTTGTTTAATAAATAATATAAATGGCAACAGAATAAAGTCACATGGCTGCGCCAGTGTTTCTGTTTTTGCCAGAAAACTACAACACATAACAGAAGGCAGCAGGTACCACTAAACTAATTAACACACACGTTTATCTTATCAGAGGAAAAAAGCAAACACTGATATTAGACGGTAAAGAGACAGAAGGTGACTGCTGCTGATTAATGGACATTTCTCGAGCCATTATGCTGTTACAATATAATGTCATAAAATTGAACAAAACAGATGTAGAGACTTATTTTCAGACTCAGAGCTGTAAGAAATAGCATAATACTGTTGTGACATTTCAGCTGGCTGCTGAAATATATTTAACCCTTTATGGTCAATACAAAAACCTGGCACTGCTATGTCATTAGCTCTTTTATGTATGTTCTTAGTGATGTTGCTATGTATAGAACATGACCTAGATAAACAAAAATGCATACATTTTTAAACTTGGTCACAGGAACTTTACAGAATGTGTTTAAAGTGACTCAAATACTCAAATATCCACAGTATGCACTTAAAACTAAATGATATGTGAGTGTAAGGTTAGATGATGTTAGGTTAGTAAATGAAACAGTACTCTACCACAGGAATGTTTTTGCAATATAAAAGCTTCGTGATAAAATAATTATCATTTTTTAGTTCATTTCTTCTAACATATTCATAATAAAGACTTTAATTTTGCAGGCTGGTACATGGGCATAGCAACACTCAATCACTTCATGTTAGCTTAGTCCTGTTAGCTGCAGGCATTGTACAAAAGTTTGCACAAAAGTAAACATGTCAGGTTCAACACCATTTCAGTTATCCAGCCTTTTATTTGAATGCAAAAATCAATCTGACAGAATTGACAAACTGCAGTTGATGATTAGCATTATAGCTAAGCAAACAAAGTAATGTGGTTTGTATTGTAAATTAGGTAGCATGCTGACTAGCGAGTGAGTTAGCTAATATGCTAACTAGTGAGTGGACTAGCTAATTGGCTAAAGGAATGTGGACTGTAACTTGTGCCAAAGTCACACTACACAATTTAATGGCTGTTTTTGAGTTGCCAATAGATCACTGACAAAAGCACTCAGTTGGGCATAATCCCATGTTTGATCATCTATTAATTACACCACGAATATGTGATCAAACAAGCTCACCTTCAGACTGAAGTTTTTTCTGTAAATAATAATAATAATAATAATAATAATAATAATAATAATAATAATAATAATAATACATAAATAATACATAAATAAATAAATAATTTATAAATAAAACTAATTATAACCACACAAATCCTGACACTGCTGATAGTTTCAAGAGAACTTATAATTTAATTGGTTTTGTTTGTATTGTATATTTTCTCGAGCTTTCACTGATCTTAATATGCAACAGCTGGATTGGACTCCGAGTCGATTACTTGAGTCTCCATCTCTGTATAGCATTGTGTTGCATTCCTGTAAACTTTTACAACAACTTCCTGGTACAAACACACTTCCTGATTGAGGAATATGGTACAAAACTAGTCTCCACTCAACTTTCCACACTTATACATGGCCCACCCAGATATGCAAATCACATTAGCTGCTACCACCAGTGACATCATCTGGAAGTGTTTGGAAGTAGCCAAAAGTGCAGAGATTTGCACAAAAATAACAAGCTGCCCAATTTTGTTTTCAGAAGGCCAAGCTACCGAATGGAGAGGAAAACACCAGAGTCTCTGAAGCTCTCATCAACAGTCAGCTTAAAGGAAATTGATAAATACTCGCGGCAATATGAAAACCCTGGGGCTGGAGCTGCGTGGTGCAGTGGAAAGTTCCTGGAGTTTATGTTTTTGACTAATGAGGTGGAGAGAGAGGAAGAGAGTGAAGGGAGAACACATCTTGGTTTCTTTGTTTTATCTGCAGAAGCCTCGCTCTAACCGCCCGTGGAGGAGCTCAGTTCTGGTCACCTTGCTGACGCTTCTGAGGCTGTACCCTAATTTGTGCCCGGTGGCATTGTATTTCTGCCTCTGTGCTTGTTTGCCTTACGTTTGTCATCGCTCGTCTTGGTTGCCAGGTATCTGTTCCCTGCACATGTGCCCTCATTGTGCCCAGGTTCATCAGCGAAACCGAGCCCTGAGGCAATTTACCTTCACTCCAGCAAAGTTTTTTGGCTACATGCCAACTACGCTCTTTGACCACGGCATGCAAACGTAACTTTGATATTCATTTACTTTTTTCATTCTGCACAAACTTCACAAATGTGAACTTCCCTTTAAAGAAATAAATCAAGGGGAGTTTGGATTGGGTAAATTATTACCATTATTTGAAATCAAAGGCCTGATTGTCTCCAAAGCCTTTCTTGGAACGGCAAGCTTTGCTGTTCAGCCTTCATTTTTCTTAATCTGTCAACATTTTAATGGAAATGTGCTTTTTAAGAAGAACAAGCCCAGGGGATGGATCTAACTGCTGAAACTGGCTAAAGTTTGAAGTTGGCGTTCAGAAACATGAGACAGTTTGAGTCTAAATATAGTCGCCATGCCAGTGCTGGGAAAGGAAAGCAGGTCCTTTGGGTCTTTGAGTTCGAAGGTCCTGGCCAAAGCATATTGCAGTGTCAGCTCAGAGGCTCGATTCTGAGATTTAGGATGGGGCACACAGGAATGCAGCCATATCCAAGAGCAGATTGCATTTAATATAAGACAGATTTTTTGGCCAATGGAATCTGACTGAGAGCTGAACTATATCTGTTACCATAGAATGTTTGGAACCAATCAAGCTTCTGATGCTGTAGATTTTATTTCATTAAAAATTACAATTACTTTTACTGATGTACTTCTGCTAAGATTGGGTGTTTCTCCACTGCACACTGAATAACAGGAATTTATCCTTTTTTATATTAGACAGCGATGATATATTATAGTCCATGCACAGATGGATGAAAATCATCATTTTAAAAATTAAAAAATTCATAAAAGTTGTTATATTAGCCCTTATAAACATCATATGTGGACCTCGGGTAAAGAAAACAAAATAAAAATGTGAAAAATGAGTATATGGTCCCTTTACTTGGTCATTTTATACTATTTAGTTAATCTTTTTTAACACAATTTGTCATAAAATATAGTGTGCATACACACACATGTCTACAGTTACACAAAAACATGCTCCTGCTTTTTTATCTTTGTCAAGTGTTTGTGTCCTAAAAGTATTAGGCGCCAACTACTGCACCTCCAGTCGATTGCATGACTACAAGGTCTGTTGTTGCATAACAAGTGATTCTGTGATATAATTCATCTAATATCCTAACCAACACTATCGGCTGGTATGCGCCTGTGATTCATAAATACATATGTCTTATGATCAGAGGGTTCTTATGCAGCTAGGACACCGATTGGAAAGTATGTCAAACCCTGTGGTCACAGGAGTAAAATAGAAGAGTGACAGGACAGACAGCTGCCATTCACTTCCAATGACAGTTGGCGATTTACAGTGATAAGCGTCAGGTGATGTGTATTGTTGCACAATGAAAATAGACTAAGGGTCTTTTTTACTCCAGTACTTGTCATAGGATAACTGAGTATCCAAAACCCCCATTCAACAAAACGCTTGTCAATCACCCATCCCAACACCCGACCCAGTTAAATACCATCTTCAATTCGACAAACCACCAGAGTGGCAAGAAACATTGACCTGTTATATTCGCACTTCACAAGTGAGCCTTCATTACTCCAACACTGTTTCAGATATACAGTAGTTTAGGCCAGAATGGAGAAATGTCTCCATGCTCATCAAGGTTTTCCTGAAATGCGTTTTCACAGTTAGTGATTACCATCTGGCCAAGTGCCATTCACTGGGATGCTTTTGGCTTTACTTTTGTAATGGAGTTACTCAAAATGGCATGCACATTCCTATGAAGGCATCTTGTGCATGTTCCAGGACGGGTGCGTGACCCGTGTCATCTGTGTGCTTGCCGACTGTCTCAAGATTAAAATCTCTAGGTCTGGTGGAAGTGTAGACAGAGGCATAACAGGCCACATTGTTTCTTAATTAATTGGTAGCAGTGATAAGAAGGTTTCTGTAGTGAGAGAGGAATTCCAGTACAGTGCTTATGGGACTCATCCAGTTATTTTACCTATTTATGAAGTATTTTTTTAATTATTGATTACAGTTTGACTTCTCAGCAGCCTTGGCACTGATTACTTGGCAGGTTGGCAGTACAAATGTTTTCTTCTATTATGTGCATTTTAAAAATTAAGTCCCAAACCTTTTTGGTTTATAATTTTTCCATATTGTGAATTTTTTAACAGCTTCACTGACTTGTTATCATTCAGTTTAGTTTTATTGCTCAAGAGATCATCAGACTTGTCCATAGATTAATGGATTGCTTTCATGATCAATGGTGTCATGATGCACTTTTAACTTTTAACCAACAATTTTCACATTTTACGTGATCAAACAACAGATCAGCATGAGAAAAATGCAGCAAATCTGTCATCTCCTGTCAGTTTTGGCCAGCTGCTGTCATTTGATCAGCATATATTTTCTTTAGCTGATTGACACAGAACCTTGTGGTGGCTCTTGGACGGCGGAGCGCAGCGCTGTGCTTGTTCGCTGTGCGAGTGTTTTTAAGGTCCCACGGGAGGGTCATTTTAGATGCAGGGTCTTCCTTCCCTTCTCATTACTGCGCTCTTTGGCTCCGTGGGGGCCCAGCCGACATTCGGAGCATGCTTGGGCCAGCAGGAGCACGGGGCGGATGAAAGGCGCAGAGTCATGCCACCCACGCAGGGAGCAGGCCCGCTTTTCTTGTTAAGGCAAGTTCCAAGTAGAGCGAGACCACTTCATTTGTGGAGGTTCTTGTTGCTGAGCCGGGACCCATTGTTTATCAGTGTCGTGAGCATTAAAAAATGTTATTCACCCTGTAAGTGCTAGTCTGAGGTCACTGCAAGCTTTTGCCTCATATCAGTGCAGCCAGGAATTCTCTGGCAAAAGAAATTTTTCTTCTACCCTAAATCAGTCAGTCAGATGGACATGCATGATGTCTAAAGTTTGCCTGTTAGCTTGTTAGCTTTGTAGCTAACAAGTAATGGGAGCTTATATTAGCACTGTGTAACCACATGCCTACAACACATTTGCCACAAACAATGAGTCAACTAATAGTCATAATTTCAAGCCATTAGTCAACTACTCCTTGGATTTTTATTATTATTTTATCATTTTAATTAAATTATGTAATTTTTATATTTTTATGGGTCATCAAATGTGTGCTGGTGCTAATCTAACACCACACTTGTAATCTAGGTCGGTGGAGTTAACCTTTGTATGGATGAACAAGCTGAAACAATACACCACATACAAGACATAAAGACATGTGCCAGCATAAGGACATGAAAAAGGGAGTAAAAAGTGATTTCTGTGTATTTCTCAGCTGGGTGGCTTTGGATAAGACTTTCTGGAGGGTTATTCATGATCTTGACAGCTGATGAGTTTGTATGGATGGGTTTAGATGGGTTTCCATACCAGATTCTTTTCCAGATTGACAGGATACTCTAGATCCTTACACCAATAGACCCAATGTGACTTCTCTCATTTAGACTTCTTGCACATGGTGTGTGAAAGAATTTGAAGTGGTATATTAATGTACACTGCCTGTCAAAAAAGTCACAAACCCTAATATTTCATTAGACCATTAACTTTAGCTTTGATTACACCAGGCATTTGCTGTTGCATCATTCTGATAAGCTTCTGCAACATCACGTTATGGCGTTAAGATCTGGTCTCTGTTGTGGCCAATCCATGTGTGAAAATTATGTGTTATGATCCCTGAACCACTTATTCACAATTTGAGCCCAATGAATTGTGGCATTGTCATCTTGGAATATCTCCATGCCATCAGGGAAGAAGAAATTCTTTGGAACAACCTGGTCATTCAGTATATTCAGGTGGTCAGATGATCTCATTCTTTGGGCACATAACATTGCTGAACTGATCAGCTGCAGCAACCCCAGATCATAGCACTGACTCCACAGGCTTGTACGCTAGGCACTATGCATGATGGGTGCATCACTCATTAGACCACATGACCTTCTTCCATTGCTCCAAAGTCCAATCTTTATGCTCCTTTTTTGCAATGAGCCTCAATGATCAGTGGATTTCTTAAGACTGCACAGCTGTTTAATCACAATCCTGTGAGTTCCTTCCTCATTGTACATGTGGAAATGCTCTTACTTTCACTATTGAACATAGAAGCGAGTTCTGCTGTGGTTTACTGTCCGATTTCAACAAAAGTCTAAGTGATTGCTGATCACAGTCATTCAAGATTTTTTTCCGACCACATTTCTTCTGCAAAGATATCCCCACTATCTGTCCAGTTTTTAATAATGGTTTGGAGTACTCAACACAATTTTAGTAGTTTCAGCAGTCTCCTTAGATGAGCTTTGCTTGATGCAAGCCAATAATTTGATCCTTCTGCTTTGTAACATCCAGGTGGTGACTTTTTTGGACAGGCAGTGTATTTGATTGGCTCTTGATGAGGATATGTGTTTTTGTTTATTGTTCTGCTCTGTTATGAAATTTCAGTCTTTTTTCGATTCAGTTTTCCCAGCACCAGTTGACTGACTTGTCAAACTCTAGTCTGTAGGCATCTTCGCTGTCTTTTGATGCCTTACACTGTCTGAAACAAGCAAGTTTAGCAGAAATGTACCTTTCTCAGAGAAAGCGATATATAATGTTATGTATTTTTCTAGATTTGGCATACCTACCACTGCTATTTCATTGATATTTTTCCAGTTTGCAAGAATTTTTATCTTGAATTGTGGAAAATACTTACAATTTACATTGAAAACACAATAAATTCTAGTAATGGTATTGTGAAGATTTTCCGGCTTAAATAATCACCAAGGGAAGTAATGGAGACTGACACCAAGGTTTTTATGCTCAAATTGGCCATCAAGCCATCGCTTTAATAAAGCTCACCAAAGTCACTGCACAGCACAATAAGCACAACGATGGTGAGCCCAGCCATCCATCCTAAAACCCACACTAAATATCACAAAATACCAAACTAGTCCCACAACCACATACATAAAAGTATCCCCCAGCACGAATACAACTAAACCCCACAAAACACAATCCAAACACATAGAGCGGCACTTCCCATGGGGCCATGCAGCGTAAGCACCCCTCCCCCCCTTAAGCTTCAGCTCTGCTACAGCAAGTTTCTCCACCACATAACTGCTTTAGAATCTACAATTATATATATATATTTCCATTCATCTTGATTATAATTCACTTAAATTTTTGGGAGGTTTTTATTTATTTAGGTTTTCACTTGTCTTCCTGAGTCTGGGCAAAACATCTGCTCTCGACTGGCACATGCTAACATAAATATCTACTTTTCGTTTGGCCTGGCGTCTGATTTCCAATTATTTCCATCCGGAACGTGTTCGAAGAGGCCTCTAAGACGTCTCCCATCACACAGCCACAGCATGATGTGATAACAAGCAGCTGAACGCTGGAGCTCTCCACAGCTCAGAAGAAGAAAGCATGACTTACAGCCTGCACTATGTTTGAACCGGGTGCGATTTTTATGGCGTCACCATTATGTGGATTTCCACTGTTAGCCGTGATGATCTCGAGCACAGCAGCGTCTGGCTGTGGAGGCCATGCGTGAGCTTTCTGAAGTGCAACCGCTGAGCTTTGTTCAAACTGATCGCTTTATTATAAAGTAATTGGGAGGTTTGATAAGGCAAGGCTGAAAGAACTAGAAATCTAGTTGAAAGTCAACAGTCCTCTCAGGAAGGTACTGAAAATCTAATGGGTTACAGGAGAAACTAATCTATTGTCCTCATCAGAGCTTTGTTTCTTTCTTGGCTCTGATTGGTTGCTGATTCAGATTAGAGATCATGTTTAAGAGGTCATGGAAAGTTCATCTGGCTTTACATCGTCTTTATGACTGTGTGCATGTTTCTCTTCAAACGGACGAACGTAAACACAAACTAACACGAGGCCTCACTCATTTGGTCCAAAAGAAAACCTCCAGGAACCTCCAGCACAAGTATTTGTGTTACTGCTGATTGTTGCTGTTTTCCCAAGAGGCAACAACTAGCTTTCTGTGAGAATAAAAAATATAAACACTGTAAAATTTCTATGTTCAATATGAGAATGTATCATTATTATTATTCATAATGGCCTTACAATAAGAATAGTGATCACAATGACAATTGAAATTAGCCACTAGTAAGAATCAAATGAAGAATCTTATGACTCCATGATTGTTTTTATTACCAGGGAATCAGATCCAAAATCACAGTCACCTTATTCCTGGTCTTGCACTACATAAAACCCAAAGGACCAAAACTTGAAACAAACTTTTGCACTCACCATTTGCACAATACACTTTAAAATGTCTTATATCCTTCTGTGTAAGTGTGTATATATAGATTTCTTTATGTCTCCTTTTCTTTTTAAAATATATTTATTGTAGTTTGAGTATTTTTGAGTATTTTGAGTATTTTTGCATATTTAAGTATTTGCACCTCTTTGTACATTTGTACATATGGTTATATTTTTATTTTTCTTTACAAATGTGAAACAGCATTTCAATACACTGTGTACTGTGTTCGACTGTATTGACAATAAAACTATTTTGAATCTTGAATCGTGAATCTTGAATATATACATATACAGTTTAGAGAATGTTTTAATTCATTGTATATAGTGGTATGGCACAGTATGACAGTGGTTAGTGGTGTTATCTCACAGGGGGGAAGTCCTGGGTTCAGTCCCTGGGTCTGTCCAGGTTCTCCAGTTTCCTCCCACTGTGCAAAGGCTTGCAGTTTAGATTGATTGGCTACTCTAAATGTATGTGAATTGTGTGTAAAATGTGTGTGAATGGTTTTCTGTAACTGTGCTCTCCTTAACTGCAGACAACAACAACACCATGGATCTGGACCTCCAGATACCACTAGGTGTTTCACATACTGGTCATTATCATTGAGGTGATGTTATTCATAGGTAAGACAAAAAGTGGCTTCTCCATTTCTACATCTACAATTTAGAGGCGTCCAGTCCCCAAAGGGCCAGTGTAGGTGCACTTTTTTGTTGGGACAAAGGAGGAGCATCGATTCTTGAAGACTAAGGCCACAAACAAATCATGTGAGCGTCTGTTTGATAGAATGAAAACTTACAGCCACACCTGCCCTTTATACTGTATAACGGTTTATTTAGACAAGGTTATTTATATTACACAGTGATCATTCAGAGGATCATTCAGTTACAGAGGAAAGTGATCAGTACACAAGAAATAAATCTTTTTACAAATATTTGAAATAAGTCTGGCACCAGCATAACAGCACTAGCATAATTTGCATCGTCTTCTTTTGTCCGTCTGAAACACAGTAGCCACTTAACCTCCTTTTGAAAGACCCTGTCTGTAATCTAGGTGAACACAATTTACAGGAACTTGATCTGAAAGTAGAGCATTTTGCTAGATTGAGCTCTAAAGTTGATGTTATGTATTTGTGTAATTACATTTGAAACAAAATCAATATACCATATTTCCCCATCGATAGGCCACGGCTTATACATCGCTAAAACGGGAGCAAAGCACGTTGATTTCAATCTACTGTTCGATCGCAAAGGCAATGCACGTCGATCGCGGAGCAGACACTACAGTACAGGTAGTGTGTCTAGATCGCATGTCATTAAAAAAGGGTCTTAGCCTTCATCCAACCAGCCAGTCTGAGATCTCGTCTTTTGTAACACAAGACCGATGCTACCGCACACGCTCAGTCAACCACACAAGCTACTGCAAAACTCCAGGGAGGAAATCACCTAGTTTAAATATGAGTGGGGGAACAGGAGGAGTATTTCTTTCTGCAATGTCATATTCCAAGTGTGTTTGTATGAAATGCCAATCAACCAACGAAAAGCTATGACCTGGAGCTTAAATTCTGCAACATAGTTCTTGCGTTGCAACATGATCAGAAAATATTTACATACAATGTAAATCTACCCTCAAAGGTACATGAATGATCTTTGAGGTTCAATGTTGTGCCTGAAATATATTTTTCCTCAGGGGAAGGGGGCATTTTTATACCTTTTGGTGACCTCATATTTTAAGTAAGGGCAGGATATATTGACTCCATGTAAATGTGTTTTCCATGAACTGTTCAGAGATTTTTGCCAGTCAGGTACATTCAAGTACAGCCTAATCTTCCTCCATCAGCCCCGTTTGTCCTTTTACTGCACTCCTTCTTCTCCAAACATGGATATTTTTGTGTGTAACGTGTTCATTCTCGATCAAGTGTTGATGGGTTTTTGTGATTGTGGGGAGTAGAATGGTATTTGTTATCAAAGTTCTGTTTTCACAAGCCTAAAAAAAGCAAAATCCAAAACAACTTAGGCGTGTGTGTGTGTGTGTGTGTGTGTGTGTGTGTGTGTGTGTGTGTGTGTGTGTGTGTGTGTGTGTGTGTGTGTG